>CP136069.1:206741271-207020992 GCA_032622095.1 Siphonodentalium dalli
TAAGTTGTGTGGTGTAATGACGTGTTCTAGTCACATTATAAGTTGTTTGGTGTAATGACGTGTTCTAGTCACATATTAAGTTGTGTGGTGTAATGACGTGTTCTAGTCACATATTAAGTTGTGTGGTGTAATGACGTGTTCTAGTCACATATTAAGTTGTGTGGTGTAATGACGTGTTCTAGTCACATATTAAGTTGTGTGGTGTAATGACGTGTTCTAGTCACATATTAAGTTGTGTGGTGTAATGACGTGTTCTAGTCACATATTAAGTTGTGTGGTGTAATGACGTGTTCTAGTCACATATTAAGTTGTGTGGTGTAATGACGTGTTCTAGTCACATATTAAGTTGTGTGGTGTAATGACGTGTTCTAGTCACATATTAAGTTGTGTGGTGTAATGACGTGTTCTAGTCACATATTAAGTTGTGTGGTGTAATGACGTGTTCTAGTCACATATTAAGTTGTGTGGTGTAATGACGTGTTCTAGTCACATATTAAGTTGTGTGGTGCAATGACGTGTTCTAGTCACATATTAAGTTGTGTGGTGCAATGACGTGTTCTAGTCACATATTAAGTTGTGTGGTGTAATGACGTGTTCTAGTCACATATTAAGTTGTTTGGTGTAATGACGTGTTCTAGTCACATATTAAGTTGTTTGGTGTAATGACGTGTTCTAGTCACATATTAATTTGTGTGGTGTAATGACGTGTTCTAGTCACATATTAAGTTGTGTGGTGTAATGACGTGTTCTAGTCACATATTAAGTTGTGTGGTGTAATGACGTGTTCTAGTCACATATTAAGTTGTGTGGTGTAATGACGTGTTCTAGTCAGATATTAAGTTGTGTGGTGTAATGACGTGTTCTAGTCACATATTAATTTGTGTGGTGTAATGACGTGTTCTAGTCACATATTAAGTTGTGTGGTGTAATGACGTGTTCCAGTCACATATTAAGTTGTGTGGTGTAATGACGTGTTCTAGTCACATATTAAGTTGTTTGGTGTAATGACGTGTTCTAGTCACATATTAAGTTGTTTGGTGTAATGACGTGTTCTAGTCACATATTAAGTTGTGTGGTGTAATGACGTGTTCTAGTCACATATTAAGTTGTGTGGTGTAATGACGTGCTCTAGTCACATATTAAGTTGTGTGGTGTAATGACGTGTTCTAGTCACATATTAAGTTGTGTGGTGTAATGACGTGCTCTAGTCACATATTAAGTTGTGTGGTGTAATGACGTGTTCTAGTCACATATTAAGTTGTTTGGTGTAATGACGTGTTCTAGTCACATATTAAGTTGTGTGGTGTAATGACGTGTTCCAGTCACATATTAAGTTGTGTGGTGTAATGACGTGTTCCAGTCACATATTAAGTTGTGTGGTGTAATGACGTGTTCTAGTCACATATTAATTTGTGTGGTGTAATGACGTGTTCTAGTTACATATTAAGTTGTGTGGTGTAATGACGTGTTCTAGTCACATGTTAAGTTGTGTGGTGTAATGACGTGTTCTAGTCACATATTAAGTTGTGTGGTGTAATGACGTGTTCTTGTCACATATTAAGTTGTGTGGTGTAATGACGTGTTCTTGTCACATATTAAGTTGTGTGGTGTAATGACGTGCTCTAGTCACATATTAAGTTGTGTGGTGTAATGACGTGTTTCTAGTCACATATTAAGTTGTGTGGTGTAATGACGTGCTCTAGTCACATATTAAGTTGTGTGGTGTAATGACGTGTTCTAGTCACATATTAAGTTGTTTGGTGTAATGACGTGTTCTAGTCACATATTAAGTTGTGTGGTGTAATGACGTGTTCCAGTCACATATTAAGTTGTGTGGTGTAATGACGTGTTCCAGTCACATATTAAGTTGTGTGGTGTAATGACGTGTTCTAGTCACATATTAAGTTGTGTGGTGTAATGACGTGTTCTAGTCACATATTAAGTTTTGTGGTGTAATGACGTGTTCTAGTCACATATTAAGTTGTGTGGTGTAATGACGTGTTCTAGTCACATATTAAGTTGTGTGGTGTAATGACGTGTTCTAGTCACATATTAAGTTGTGTGGTGTAATGACGTGTTCTAGTCACATATTAAGTAAGTTGTGTGGTGTAATGACGTGTTCTAGTCACATATTAAGTTGTGTGGTGTAATGACGTGTTCTAGTCACATATTAAGTTGTGTGGTGTAATGACGTGTTCTAGTCACATATTAAGTTGTGTGGTGTAATGACGTGTTCTAGTCACATATTAAGTTGTGTGGTGTAATGACGTGTTCTAGTCACATATTAAGTTGTTTGGTGTAATGACGTGTTCTAGTCACATATTAAGTTGTGTGGTGTAATGACGTGTTCTAGTCACATATTAAGTTGTGTGGTGTAATGACGTGTTCTAGTCACATATTAAGTTGTTTGGTGTAATGACGTGTTCTAGTCACATATTAAGTTGTGTGGTGTAATGACGTGTTCTAGTCACATATTAAGTTGTGTGGTGTAATGACGTGTTCTAGTCACATATTAAGTTGTTTGGTGTAATGACGTGTTCTAGTCACATATTAAGTTGTGTGGTGTAATGACGTGTTCTAGTCACATATTAAGTTGTGTGATGTAATGACGTGTTCTAGTCACATATTAAGTTGTGTGGTGTAATGACGTGTTCCAGTCACATATTAAGTTGTGTGGTGTAATGACGTGTTCTAGTCACATATTAAGTTGTGTGGTGTAATGACGTGTTCTAGTCACATATTAAGTTGTGTGGTGTAATGACGTGTTCTAGTCACATATTAAGTTGTTTGGTGTAATGACGTGTTCTAGTCACATATTAAGTTGTGTGGTGTAATGACGTGTTCTAGTCACATATTAAGTTGTGTGGTGTAATGACGTGTTCTAGTCACATATTAAGTTGTGTGGTGTAATGACGTGTTCTAGTCACATATTAAGTTGTGTGGTGTAATGACGTGTTCTAGTCACATATTAAGTTTTGTGGTGTAATGACGTGTTCCAGTCACATATTAAGTTGTGTGGTGTAATGACGTGTTCTAGTCACATATTAAGTTGTGTGGTGTAATGACGTGTTCTAGTCACATATTAAGTTGTGTGGTGTAATGACGTGTTCTAGTCACATATTAAGTTGTGTGGTGTAATGACGTGTTCTAGTCACATATTAAGTTGTTTGGTGTAATGACGTGTTCCATTCACATATTAAGTTGTGTGGTGTAATGACGTGTTCTAGTCACATATTAAGTTGTGTGGTGTAATGACGTGTTCTAGTCACATATTAAGTTGTGTGGTGTAATGACGTGTTCTAGTCGCATATTAAGTTGTGTGGTGTAATGACGTGTTCTAGTCACATATTAAGTTGTTTGGTGTAATGACGTGTTCTAGTCACATATTAAGTTGTGTGGTGTAATGACGTGTTCTAGTCACATATTAAGTTGTGTGGTGTAATGACGTGTTCTAGTCACATATTAAGTTGTGTGGTGTAATGACGTGTTCTAGTCACATATTAAGTTGTGTGGTGTAATGACGTGTTCTAGTCACATATTAAGTTGTTTGGTGTAATGACGTGTTCCATTCACATATTAAGTTGTGTGGTGTAATGACGTGTTCTAGTCACATATTAAGTTGTGTGGTGTAATGACGTGTTCTAGTCACATATTAAGTTGTGTGGTGTAATGACGTGTTCTAGTCACATATTAAGTTGTGTGGTGTAATGACGTGTTCTAGTCACATATTAAGTTGTGTGGTGTAATGACGTGTTCTAGTCACATATTAAGTTGTGTGGTGTAATGACGTGTTCTAATCACATATTAAGTTGTGTGGTGTAATGACGTGTTCTAGTCACATATTAAGTTGTGTGGTGTAATGACGTGTTCTAGTCACATATTAAGTTGTTTGGTGTAATGACGTGTTCCATTCACATATTAAGTTGTGTGGTGTAATGACGTGTTCTAGTCACATATTAAGTTGTGTGGTGTAATGACGTGGTCTAGTCACATATTAAGTTGTGTGGTGTAATGACGTGTTCTAGTCACATATTAAGTTGTGTGGTGTAATGACGTGTTCTAATCACATATTAAGTTGTGTGGTGTAATGACGTGTTCTAGTCACATATTAAGTTGTGTGGTGTAATGACGTGTTCTAGTCACATATTAAGTTGTTTGGTGTAATGACGTGTTCCATTCACATATTAAGTTGTGTGGTGTAATGACGTGTTCTAGTCACATATTAAGTTGTGTGGTGTAATGACGTGTTCTAGTCACATATTAAGTTGTGTGGTGTAATGACGTGTTCTAGTCACATATTAAGTTGTGTGGTGTAATGACGTGTTCTAGTCACATATTAAGTTGTGTGGTGTAATGACGTGTTCTAGTCACATATTAAGTTGTGTGGTGTAATGACGTGTTCTAGTCACATATTAAGTTGTGTGGTGTAATGACGTGTTCTAGTCACATATTAAGTTGTGTGGTGTAATGACGTGTTCTAGTCACATATTAAGTTGTGTGGTGTAATGACGTGTTCTAGTCACATATTAAGTTGTGTGGTGTAATGACGTGTTCTAGTCACATATTAAGTTGTGTGGTGTAATGACGTGTTCTAGTCACATATTAAGTTGTGTGGTGTAATGACGTGTTCTAGTCACATATTAAGTTGTGTGGTGTAATGACGTGTTCTAGTCACATATTAAGTTGTGTGGTGTAATGACGTGTTCTAGTCACATATTAAGTTGTGTGATGTAATGACGTGTTCTAGTCACATATTAAGTTGTGTGGTGTAATGACGTGTTCTAGTCACATATTAAGTTGTGTGGTGTAATGACGTGTTCTAGTCACATATTAATTTGTGTGGTGTAATGACGTGTTCTTGTCACATATTAAGTTGTGTGGTGTAAAGTTGTGTGGTGTAATGACGTGTTCTAGTCACATATTAAGTTGTGTGGTGTAAAGTTGTGTGGTGTAATGACGTGTTCTAGTCACATATTAAGTTGTGTGGTGTAAAGTTGTGTGGTGTAATGACGTGTTCTAGTCACATATTAAGTTGTGTGGTGTAATGACGTGTTCTAGTCACATATTAAGTTGTGTGGTGTAATGACGTGTTCTAGTCACATATTAAGTTGTGTGGTGTAATGCCGTGTTCTAGTCACATATTAAGTTGTGTGGTGTAATGACGTGTTCTAGTCACATATTAAGTTGTGTGGTGTAATGACGTGTTCTAGTCACATATTAAGTTGTGTGGTGTAATGACGTGTTCTAGTCACATATTAAGTTGTGTGGTGTAATGACGTGTTCTAGTCACATATTAAGTTGTGTGGTGTAATGACGTGTTCTAGTCACATATTAATTTGTGTGGTGTAATGACGTGTTCTTGTCACATATTAAGTTGTGTGGTGTAATGACGTGTTCTAGTCACATATTAAGTTGTGTGGTGTAATGACGTGTTCTAGTCACATATTAATTTGTGTGGTGTAATGACGTGTTCTAGTCACATATTAATTTGTGTGGTGTAATGACGTGTTCTAGTCACATATTAAGTTGTGTGGTGTAATGACGTGTTCTAGTCACATATTAAGTTGTGTGGTGTAATGACGTGTTCTAGTCACATATTAAGTTGTTTGGTGTAATGACGTGTTCTAGTCACATATTAAGTTGTTTGGTGTAATGACGTGTTCTAGTCACATATTAAGTTGTGTGGTGTAATGACGTGTTCTAGTCACATATTAAGTTGTGTGGTGTAATGACGTGTTCTAGTCACATATTAAGTTGTGTGGTGTAATGACGTGTTCTAGTCACATATTAAGTTGTCTGGTGTAATGACGTGTTCTAGTCACATATTAAGTTGTGTGGTGTAATGACGTGTTCGAGTCACATATTAAGTTGTGTGGTGTAATGACGTGTTCTAGTCACATATTAAGTTGTGTGGTGTAATGACGTGTTCTAGTCACATATTAAGTTGTGTGGTGTAATGACGTGTTCTAGTCACATATTAAGTTGTGTGGTGTAATGACGTGTTCTAGTCACATATTAAGTTGTGTGGTGTAATGACGTGTTCTAGTAACATATTAAGTTGTGTGGTGTAATGACGTATTCTAGTCACATATTAAGTTGTTTGGTGTAATGACGTGTTCTAGTCACATATTAAGTTGTTTGGTGTAATGACGTATTCTAGTCACATATTAAGTTGTTTGGTGTAATGACGTGTTCTAGTCACATATTAAGTTGTGTGGTGTAATGACGTGTTCTAGTCACATATTAAGTTGTGTGGTGTAATGACGTGTTCTAGTCACATATTAAGTTGTGTGGTGTAATGACGTGTTCCAGTCACATATTAAGTTGTGTGGTGTAATGACGTGTTCTAGTCACATATTAATTTGTGTGGTGTAATGACGTGTTCTAGTCACATATTAAGTTGTGTGGTGTAATGACGTGTTCTAGTCACATATTAAGTTGTTTGGTGTAATGACGTGTTCTAGTCACATATTAAGTTGTGTGGTGTAATGACGTGTTCTAGTCACATATTAAGTTTTGTGGTGTAATGACGTGTTCTAGTCACATATTAAGTTGTGTGGTGTAATGACGTGTTCTAGTCACATATTAAGTTGTTTGGTGTAATGACGTGTTCTAGTCACATATTAAGTTGTGTGGTGTAATGACGTGTTCTAGTCACATATTAAGTTGTGTGGTGTAATGACGTGTTCTAGTCACATATTAAGTTGTGTGGTGTAATGACGTGTTCTAGTCACATATTAAGTTGTGTGGTGTAATGACGTGTTCTAGTCACATATTAAGTTGTGTGGTGTAATGACGTGTTCTAGTAACATATTAAGTTGTTTGGTGTAATGACGTGTTCTAGTCACATATTAAGTTGTTTGGTGTAATGACGTGTTCTAGTCACATATTAAGTTGTGTGGTGTAATGACGTGTTCTAGTCACATATTAAGTTGTGTGGTGTAATGACGTGTTCTAGTCACATATTAAGTTGTGTGGTGTAATGACGTGTTCTAGTCACATATTAAGTTGTGTGGTGTAATGACGTGTTCTAGTCACACATTAAGTTGTTTGGTGTAATGACGTGTTCTAGTCACATATTAAGTTGTGTGGTGTAATGACGTGTTCTAGTCACATATTAAGTTGTGTGGTGTAATGACGTGTTCTAGTCACATATTAAGTTGTTTGGTGTAATGACGTGTTCTAGTCACATATTAAGTTGTGTGGTGTAATGACGTGTTCTAGTCACATATTAAGTTGTGTGGTGTAATGACGTGTTCTAGTCACATATTAAGTTGTTTGGTGTAATGACGTGTTCTAGTCACATATTAAGTTGTTTGGTGTAATGACGTGTTCTAGTCACATATTAAGTTGTTTGGTGTAATGACGTGTTCTAGTCACATATTAAGTTGTTTGGTGTAATGACGTGTTCTAGTCACATATTAAGTTGTGTGGTGTAATGACGTGTTCTAGTCACATATTAAGTTGTGTGGTGTAATGACGTGTTCTAGTCACATATTAAGTTGTGTGGTGTAATGACGTGTTCTAGTCACATATTAATTTGTGTGGTGTAATGACGTGTTCTAGTCACATATTAAGTTGTGTGGTGTAATGACGTGTTCTAGTCACATATTAATTTGTGTGGTGTAATGACGTGTTCTAGTCACATATTAAGTTGTGTGGTGTAATGACGTGTTCTAGTCACATATTAAGTTGTGTGGTGTAATGACGTGTTCTAGTCACATATTAAGTTGTTTGGTGTAATGACGTGTTCTAGTCACATATTAAGTTGTGTGGTGTAATGACGTGTTCTAGTCACATATTAAGTTGTGTGGTGTAATGACGTGTTCTAGTCACATATTAAGTTGTTTGGTGTAATGACGTGTTCTAGTTACATATTAAGTTGTGTGGTGTAATGACGTGTTCTAGTCACATATTAAGTTGTGTGGTGTAATGACGTGTTCTAGTCACATATTAAGTTGTGTGGTGTAATGACGTGTTCTAGTCACATATTAAGTTGTGTGGTGTAATGACGTGTTCTAGTCACATATTAAGTTTTGTGGTGTAATGACGTGTTCTAGTCACATATTAAGTTGTGTGGTGTAATGACGTGTTCTAGTCACATATTAAGTTGTTTGGTGTAATGACGTGTTCTAGTCACATATTAAGTTGTGTGGTGTAATGACGTGTTCTAGTCACATATTAAGTTGTGTGGTGTAATGACGTGTTCTAGTCACATATTAAGTTGTGTGGTGTAATGACGTGTTCTAGTCACATATT
Source organism: Siphonodentalium dalli (assembly GCA_032622095.1). Classification (NCBI taxonomy): domain Eukaryota; kingdom Metazoa; phylum Mollusca; class Scaphopoda; order Gadilida; family Siphonodentaliidae; genus Siphonodentalium; species Siphonodentalium dalli. Next base: position 206,749,531 of record CP136069.1, read on the forward strand.
AAGTTGTTTGGTGTAATGACGTGTTCTAGTCACATATTAAGTTGTGTGGTGTAATGACGTGTTCTAGTCACATATTAAGTTGTGTGGTGTAATGACGTGTTCTAGTCACATATTAAGTTGTGTGGTGTAATGACGTGTTCTAGTCACATATTAAGTTGTTTGGTGTAATGACGTGTTCTAGTCACATATTAAGTTGTGTGGTGTAATGACGTGTTCTAGTCACATATTAAGTTGTTTGGTGTAATGACGTGTTCTAGTCACATATTAAGTTGTGTGGTGTAATGACGTGTTCTAGTCACATATTAAGTTGTGTGGTGTAATGACGTGTTCTAGTCACATATTAAGTTGTTTGGTGTAATGACGTGTTCTAGTCACATATTAAGTTGTGTGGTGTAATGACGTGTTCTAGTCACATATTAAGTTGTGTGGTGTAATGACGTGTTCTAGTCACATATTAAGTTGTGTGGTGTAATGACGTGTTCTAGTCACATATTAAGTTGTTTGGTGTAATGACGTGTTCTAGTCACATATTAAGTTGTGTGGTGTAATGACGTGTTCTAGTCACATATTAAGTTGTGTGGTGTAATGACGTGTTCTAGTTACATATTAAGTTGATTAAGTTGTGTGGTGTAATGACGTGTTCTAGTCACATATTAAGTTGTGTGGTGTAATGACGTGTTCTAGTCACATATTAAGTTGTGTGGTGTAATGACGTGTTCTAGTCACATATTAAGTTGTGTGGTGTAATGACGTGTTCTAGTCACATATTAAGTTGTGTGGTGTAATGACGTGTTCTAGTCACATATTAAGTTGTGTGGTGTAATGACGTGTTCTAGTCACATATTAAGTTATGTGGTGTAATGACGTGTTCTAGTCACATATTAAGTTGTGTGGTGTAATGACGTGTTCTAGTCACATATTAAGTTGTGTGGTGTAATGACGTGTTCTAGTCACATATTAAGTTATGTGGTGTAATGACGTGTTCTTTGGGATATAAAAAGCATGGCCGACTTGATCAACCGACGAACGGTATTTAGTTTAAAACACAGAAGCTATATGTAAATATACAGAATTAAAAATTACCTTGCCGTCAGCAGTTTCAGAAATGCTCACCCCACAGTTATCCATGTTGTTCATTGGTGTTTGCGCACACGCTACTTTCGTGGATAATAGAAATGGGGTAGCAGAACTCCCATCGCCATCGCACATACATAGTTATCTATATCAATGTCATCGTAGCCATTGGAGCTCGGTCCTTGTGTTTCCAAAGCGTGCATGTATTTGATTGGATCATTCTCCTTGGTGAGTGCGAATCTCAGATTCAAGTAATCCCCATCGTAAAAGCACATGTAGCTTGCTGTAAAAACATTATACAAATATAACATGAATCGTTAGATGCGTGTATAGGCAACGTCGTGTTTTTCGATTGATCTATGAGTGTATCTATAGTTGTATCAGTAGACGAACCCGACTTCGGAACTTAGTATAATTCCGCATCGCCTACTGATATATCTATATATACGCTCATAAAAAGCAATAAAAAAACGACGTTGATGACCACTTATAGGATCTTACAGGACTACAATTTTATAAGTTTACGGGATCCAAATGCAGGGAAATAAGAGGATGCGTTAATGAGTTTGCACTGGATGGATGCATGTAACTACATTTACACGTGGGAATGCAGTCAATAACATTGTCAATAAACCGATAAATAATGATAAATTTAGGGGATAAACATGCTGTATGGCGTGATTTTGGGACGTTTGTCAGAGTGCTAATTTTTGGACAATGATTACCTTGTTTATCTACATTGATTTTGCCGATATTCGTTTCTATAGTATTCGCGTTAGGTTCGTTTCTTTGTTAGATTAGGCTTTCTCGAAATTACAACATCTCTTTGTATTAATCAGCTGGCTATTCTTATGCAACTTGTTAATTCCTGCCCAAGCATGTGCTCGTTAATTACCATTCATCGCACGTATTCTTAGCTTTACTTTTAATAATAACTTATTTGTCGAACTGTTAATGCCATTGTGGTGATCGGATAATTTATAATACAAATCTGTTAATCTAATCATGCGTCATTAATTCACACCTGTTCATGCTTTGTATATAAGAATTTATAATACTGTGATATGGCACTCTATGTTTTGGAATTCCAATATTCAGTCACGTTTCACCTATTACAACTGGAGGTCCAATTGTTTTGGTAAACTGGATTCCAACTATACCGGAATGTGTAAATAATTGCTAATTCCCCAGAACGACTCAATCTTGATTCAACCCGAAATCAGCTCTATCAAACGTTTATCGGTGGATTTTACGATGGAAAATGCAGTGTTATACCAGCGACGCGAGGATCGGGACTGGTCGTTTTTACAAGACCAAATGACCAAGGTGTCGATTACCATCGATCAATCATGCTAGTTTATATAATACGTTTATTCTCTTATCAAATAGATATTGAGATACAATTAGAAGATATATACAAAAGATTGAGAATGTTGCAGCATATGTACAATATATACACGAACTTCCCTCATCGTCATCATTATCAACATCATGACAGTCGTCATCAGTATCACCGTCTTCGTTGTCATCACGTTAACGTCTTCGTCTACTCGTCATCACAATCGCCAGTACCATTTTCATCGTTATATTCAACAACAACAACAACCACAACAACAACAAACTGCATATTAGTCAATATCATTTGACTTAAGATTTATCAGTCGGATGAATGAACATAGTCTGCGCAGACAGGCCACATCTTCCAAATTCAGAATGTCATCTAAAATATCAATAGAGGCGATATCTGGCCTCACATAAACATTCACATTCTAATAAGTAGTGCAGTTCGTCTCCAATATGTCTTTTAGTGCACAGCGGACATAGTCTATGGAATATGTTGATGTCATTCCATCGACCTTTCTCTATTGGCAAGCGATCATGAAGCCATCCGATATTTTATGCTGCATACGTCACTCTCATCGGTGTTTTTGTGTGATAAAGTTACTATATGGTCGATGGCTTCAATCACTTAACCCTTTACCCAACAAAACGGCAAAAAACGTCCAAATAAAGCTTCAACAGCCTAAAATATCTTCGGTCTGTCTCAATAACACCATACAAATATGGATATCATTGGAACCGGTTCATTGACCACATTGTGATGGTTACAGTTATGCCCTGTGCCAATGCATTCTATTATATATGCGAGTCGACCATAAGTCGCCTCGCATATATAAGAGAATGAATTGGCCTAAAAACACTTTTTACCATTTTTTCTTACATTCTTTAACAATTTTATAATTTTTTCTTACATTTTTTTACAATTTTTATAATATTTTTCTACATTCTTTGACAATTTTATCATTTTAAATATGTAAAGCCAATGTATTCTCTTATATATGCGAGGCGACCTATGGTCGACTCGCATATATAAGAGAATGCATTGGCACAGGGCCGTTATGTTGGGTAAAGGGTTAAAGGTAGTCAATCCGATCAGACGCTTCTAGATTACTATTTCTTTGGCTTCGGGGGTGACCAATATTCCATTCGAGTCGAGGAACCCACCCATCAAACCTCAGAGTGATCATATATCGATTTTAGTAGTTTGCAATTTCTCGAGATGTGTAATAATGTGTGGCACAGAAACATGCGGTCAAACAGAGGGTCTCGGACAAATTGCGAATGAAGATAGATATCAATAAAATCAAGTAGTAATAGTTTATACGGTCAAATTTCTTGATACTTTAGTGATAATACGGCCATATTTTGTTGAAAAAAATGTTGATAAATAACAAGTTTTGGGAAATTTTATACCATAGTTGACAGTGGTTAGCATTATTATTAGAGCGATTTTTCAGCAAAAATAGACATGTTACCAAATGGCAGGTGAATCCAAATTACACAAAACGTGTCTCCTTTCAGGAAGGGATATGATATGAAATAGTCATTTTAACACCAAAGCTTTTAATAAAATCATACTTTCTATAAAAACACATTGGTGGGTATCACTCATTTTGTTTTGACCATGGCCACAAGTGATTCAATTTTTTTTCACTGTCATGTTCGTGAACGCTATATATATACATTTTGTCTTTAAAAAATCTGGTTTCAACATGTTCTACCCGACCACTTTGGCATTTGGCCGATTCACTACAAATAATAGAAAACTGGGTAGGTAGGGTTTTCTTCAGCTTGGAATAATAGAGAGCGAAACGACTATTTCTAATATAATCAAAATAAAGAGCGTTTGTCTCACGTCTGCATGTCCGCAAAATGATGGGAAATTGCTATACTGCATGACTTTGGTAAGTTTGTTTCATAGCAAATATATATAATGCTGTAAGAAGATATGTGGTTTGTGTATTTATCGACCTATCTTATCCATCATTCCACAATTTCTGATGTTCAACTAAAACATGTCCATTGCAGTACATGTATATATGCAAACGGGTTCATCATGCAATGCCTGATCTGAAGGAAAGTCGAAGGAAGATGTAATCTTTCCACTTATGCCTACGTGTTTTGTATTTAGATAAATGCACACATATTAGTGCATATATACATACGCCATATCATATGAAACTTACACTTTTGTGTGAGAGTGTACGTGCTGTGGGCTACCTGTAAAACAGAGAATAAATATACCATGCATGTATATAAATGTCTACGTGTATTATAGGCTTCACAAGGTCTCCAAAATTACCCGGGATCTGCCAAATGTGAATCGGATGACCAGGATATCAAATCTCGTCCGCCCACCATGTAATCTCTCTTAAATTGTATGTCAACATAACTGGCAGCTTATTAAAAGTTGTTCGTGTCGCCATCTCCTATATTGTGCGCACATGCAGCGAAGGTGGTGGGAGGGGGCGAGTCAACTCGTACCCTGACCAACGTATGTAGAAAGTCGGTTAATAATAAACAGGGTTTATTAGCGTGATAACAAGCTAAATTCAATAAAATAATTTGTTTCGATACATGCACGTTCCGAACACGATCTGTGAGTATAGAGTTATTTACGCCTACAAGACCTACAAAGACCCTTACCATGGGATAATTGATGGGCTCCGACTCTAACACAATGATGTTGCTTCATCTTTGCGGCAGAGTCAATCCCAATTAACATCCCACCGTCCTCATTTCACATCGTATTCACGGATAAATCAAATAGCAACATGGAATCGTCCAATCCGAGTATTGCTCCGGTGATAACGGGATATAATATGAAAATATACGGAAAGTTCCTTTTATAAGTGTAACATTTTAGCATGTTCTACAGATGTTTCTATATTCATCAGAATATGTGACATGCATAATACGATTAAACTGTTTCAGTGTATGGATTGCATTTAATGGAGTTCCACCACAAAAATTTGTTTTGTTTGGTCTATCTCCGTGAATCTGGCGATCCATATATATTGTGACATCGGCACCAAAAAATCGATGCCGTTCACCATCCCTGATTTGCGACGGCCACAAAATCATGGATATTCCGGTGCCCGGGGCCCGCGCAAGCCCGGACACGCCCGGGCAAGTCCGACAGGTCTGGGCAGCCCCATGAGCCCATGGGCAGTATAATATGGTGTATTATGGTAGTAGGATACATACAAAGCATAGGTTGTAAAAATGACTTACTGTATCAACCGCCGGCGCGTTTATTAACCCATTAAATGCCGATATTGACTAACAAAACCCGGGAGAGCCCTGGCAGACCCAGAGACCAGATCAGACTATATATCGATGACTAACTGTATCCATTCATTCATTAATCGTAAACGTCGAAGATGGACAGTAACACATTTTTCACACAACGAGCCTGAGGATGTCAACAAACATATTAAACCGAGCCTAACTATGCTCATTAAAATCAGTGTCATGACTCGGAACTCGGTTCAACCTTCATGAGTTGTGGCATTCAGGTCTTTGATAAATCAGCGAATATTCGCTTGCGTGCAGTTGAGGCAAGAAGTATTCAAAAGTACACCACTGACGTTCTATCAAATATGGCGAAATGTATTTGCTAGATCGTCAATTAGCCTACGACAATATTTTCAAATTGCTACGAATACTTCTCTGTTCTAGATCATAGCCCTATCAAGTAGAAGAAGCTTAAACATTGATAATCACTCTGCCGTGATCTGTTTTGTTTAATTGAAAATCGTCATTTTTAGTAAAACAATATTAATATCAGGCGTTTTATGTGTGAAAACCAAGGGTCATAACTCAGTGGTTAATGGGAACAAACCAAAATGCAGACGTAACTTTGTTTACACCAACCATTCATGTCTAAAATAAAAAAATTGATTCACGGAGCTTAGGTCTATGTCAAGGATAACGACTCAATAGCCTAATTTAATAACTGAAAAAGAACTGGTTATAAATAATGGATATATATATAGGGCAGCTCGTTAATTTAATGTATAGCTAAACAAACATGCCTGTTGTCGAACAGTATGTGATAGCTTTTAGATAAAATGTTATGATTGGATCGAATTGAATGGGTTGCATGAACGGAAATCAGTGTCACACAACGATGTAAAACAATCCTACCGGTACGTGGTGAAACTCTCTTAATTGTCTATACTCGTTTAAAAAAAGAATGTTATATATATTATCGTTGCTTACCTGTATAATGGTTGCTACCATGAACAAGATGACTGCTATTGGTCGTCCCATGGTGCCTGTTCAAACGCCTTCTACATCATAATTAATTACAGAATGTCTTCTGCGTCGATTCTAATTACACTCGATATATATCAGATTAAATCAGTGAAATCGGTGAAAACGTGAAAACCTAGGGATTATGTGAAATCAGTAAACAGTTTGTTTGAACATATTTTATTTGTAGTATACATAATACAAAATGGATAATAAACAGGCCAGTGATTACACGTAATTACTGGAATGTCAGGGATTTCACGAAACACTAAAATTGGCACACTTATGATTGATGTACAATGTGCATGTATAACGTCACCCTTTTCAAACTATAGAAAACGATTAAGCAGATATACGTAGAGTACTGTCAATTGTCCCATTCCAAGTGCTATTTCTGGGATAAATATTAGTAAACAAAACAACGTACTGTAACAATCTAGTGTGCCAGATGTGCGGCGTTATTTATCAGAATGAACTTCTACATGCCATGTTCATATGCCAGTCACCAATTTCTGTGTTCCTTCGTGGTAGACACTGGGAATCTATCATCGATCGTTATGGTTTCCATAGCTACCTATTTTAACCCTTTACCCAACAAACCGGCCAAAAACGGCCAAATAAAGCTTCAACAGCCTAAAATATCTTCGGTCTGTCTCAATAGAACCATACAAATATGGGTATCATTGGAACCGGCTCCTTGACCACATTGTGATGGTTACAGTTATGCCATGTGCCAATGCATTCTCTTATATATGCGAGTCGACCATAGGTCGCCTCGCATATATAAGAGAATGCATTGGCCTAAAAAAAATCTTTTTTTAACACTTTTTACCATTTTTTCTTACATTCTTTAACAATTTTATAATTTTTAATGTGTTAAGCCAATGCATTCTCTTATATATGCGAGGCGACCTATGGTCGACTCGCATATATAAGAGAATGCATTGGCACAGGGTCCTTCTGTTGGGTAAAGGGTTAAGTTCACTGTCAGAGGAGCCACTCGTTTCATTCAGTCTAGGAAACACGACTTCATGTATTGACCCAGATGTTCTACAGATTTGTACAGGAATTATTCCCGACACAGCTATGTTCCTATTCCATATGATTATGTAAACTTATTAGAGGGACATAACATACGATGGAGCTCTTCAAACTGTTTATACTGTATATAGTTCATGTATCTATATTGTTCATAGATCACTCTCCACAATGGAGGCATTAAAGATATATAGTGTATATATCATGCCATGAATCTCTATACTCCAGCTATATTCGACGTCGATATCACACTCCGCCAGTAAAAACCCTGGAAACAATTTGATCTTGTGATATGGTAGTGTATAACGTTGAAAAACAGTGCATGTATTGTATTTCTTAGTTATATATAAGCCACGTGGCGGTTTGCGCTCCAAAAAACACATAATATTCGCTTTTGAATTTTTCCCGGTATCAAAATAGGTCGGTAATTACTTGATATATAGTCTGGTCGATAAAAGGTTTGACCTCAAATAAATTTGGACTAAGTTGGTTTTTATTCCATTTTGAAGAGGAATATACCCCCTCTACAACATATCCAAAATCAGCTTTGAGCAAACTTTTTTACAGAGATTTTAAAAATGCCCATTTTCGACCTTGTGAAGTAGGGTTTTCTACAATATCACTCATCGACGACACCAGAACGCATTAATCCTTCATCTGATATATATCAGTTTGTGTGAAATTAGAGTATAGGGGGTGAATAGAGTGACAAAAACAGAAAATAATGCAATCGCGGAGATGAAATGGCTGTCAAATACACATTAGTAATTTACAAATATGTTGTTATATATCGTTAAAGGTACACATATACTTAAAACAGATATATCTGAATGATTTATCGATCACTGCAACACACGTTAACACAATGATTTACGTTTGGGTTTTCTGCTTAGAATGCACCCAACAGTCGGGCCAAAAAACAGTTAGTTCGGGCATGCAACACACGAAATAATATTTCGTCACACAGTGCATGGTAGTTTCATTTTTGAATGATGATTAATTATTGAATGTAACGCAGAAACCGAAGTGCACACTCTTGCTGTGTAAATACTAGTTACATTTCCGGAATGTTCAACACTCTCCGTGATAATAAACCATACACGTATGTCGTAATGCTGATTATACTGTAAAGAAACACGCATCTCTTCAACAGAATAGTACCCTATCTCACTAGATCGAAGAGACTGTACATCGTACATTTATTTAATACTAATTTTCATGCTGCTTCCAAACCGGTTTCTTAGTAGACAATTTTGTTCAGATTACTTCAATCGGCACTTTACAACGGGAATATGTACCACGCAATGCACACTATTAGTTTTCAATATCTTGTTGTTTGAAATTATATTACCATTGCCACCCACATACTTGCGCTAAATATCATGTCATCAGCGTTTAAATTTATTAGTTCTGCGTTTAGCATTCACTCAATGTTGCTATTTATGGTTTTGTATGCAGCATATATGTGTAACATTAGGGAGTATGGGTAAACGCGGCGATGCGTTGCAGAAAAGGTAGTACGTTTCGCGAATATGTGGCCTTTGTGCATTTAAGCACATATCATTTCCAGGTATAAAGACAATCTCTGCCACAGATTATGTAAACAAATTTGGTTATGTTGAGAATTTATTGAAGATAGTCTATTGTACTCCTTTGTATTTTGATAAATTGCGTTCATGGTATACCACCATGCATTCGTGTGATAAAAGCGAAATATTCGTGTTTAATCACTTGACTGGAGGAAACTATGACTACTATTTTAAGACATGGACATTGGACAATAGGATCTACACATGTTACCTAGTGCCATATGAATAGCGTTCATACTGTTTTATAGTAGTGAATTTTGACAGATTTGGTGTTATAGATATACAAATAAAATATTATCGGTCACATTCGTGAGACTGTTTTCATTACATACATTTCTGCTTCTAGAAAAGGTCACATAATCAATACATCCCTATTCGATCCCATTTAACTGTTTAATTACACATATATTACACGATTCAAGATAAACAGTACATATAAAACTGCGTTATTCTTCTGTTTCTTGGCGACAACAAAGTCCATATTTAATCGTTTTATGAGACCTGGCTTTCGTTTGCTCTCTCGCGAGATACATTTGAGCGAATTCTTACATCTGTTAATGAAAGCTCCCCCTATACTTTGAAATCATTCTTCCCATTATAATTCGAGGGTTTCTTCGTTCTTGTATGACTGCCTATTCAATTTTCATATTGTAAATTTCATTCGATTTTGTCCATTTTGGCGGCCATATTGGGACAGACATTCTACCGATATGGTTTACGACTAAGCATTGTTTGTGTGTATTTCATTTTGTTACTAATTTGGTATTAGTTGGCGCACATACCACCGAAATTCATAATTGTTTGATACCAACTGCCATCTTGGATTACAGAAAATGCTCAAAGAGGCTTTTAGCGGATTTTAGATATGTTATAGAGGATATATTCCTCTTCAAATCGAATAGAAACCAACTTTATTCTAGGATGACCCTAAAATTTTAGTTTATCGACCAGACTAATATACCTTTCTACGGGCATTATATGTCCCAAAAAAACGCATTGAAGCGGGGTGGATAAAAAGTGCGCGATACACAATGTCGCCCCGGGTAGGTGGTGTCCGGAGGCCAAAAACGAGTATTATCCAAGATCATGCAATTTTTATTCAAATGCAATATTTTACTTTGTTATTAGTTTAAAACAGCATGCACTTAAAGTAAAATTGACACCCTTGATAGGTGACAATATTGGTGAAATTCACTAAAAACTGATGTTGAAAGGGGGTATCTAGGTATCCTTCTGTGAACAGAAAAAAATTACATATGGAACACATACGGAATAAATGTCTTTTATCAAGATATGTACCCAACATATGGTTAGTTCTCCCATAATTACTATCAGCTATATATAAGCCTATAAATTTCTATAATGCAAACGTGTCACTATGAGTCTATGATGCCTGCTATGTTGTTGCTATGAACTAATGGTGTTGGGATGTGATCCAGATTTTGGTTTAGATCTTCTGAGCTGTCACAATGGTTATTTAAGATTCGTGAATAATATTGTCAATTATCATTTATTAATAAAGACTGCATACTAATATAAAACAAACAAATATAGTTGTGTAACAATGATGTACGGGTATACATCTATTTATAATGTCAGTTTGAGGCCATTTTAAGCATCCACACTGCTGTCTTTGTGTGTCTTTTGGTTTGGACCAGATCAGATTAGATCCCCTTAAATCGGGACCTATTTTAAAGTTTGATCTGAGTTGAAGGACATCTTAATGTATCATTCCAACCGATAAAATGCCATTTCAATGAGAATTTAGAATGAGCTGACGCTCAGTGAAGCAAGCACAATGGCATTGGAAGCAATGGGAACTCATACTGAGTACGTGTATCTATAAATATCTATATCTATATTTGCGAATGTCTGTCTGTCTGTCTGCCTGTGTTCTATAGAAATTCACAGGGGACAATCTAGATGTTAACAAAAGGGTCTACTAGGGGTAACTTTTTACGAGAAAGATAATAGTGCGGGTTATAATTTCCTAAAGTGACGCCGTTGTTGTCAGGGGCAGAAAAGGGGAAGGGGCAGATTTTTGTTTTGTCGCCGATTGCCACGAAACTTACCTATAATCATCCCCATGAGATGCAGAATCTAATGGTGTGGTTTAAATATGTCAAAAGTGGCGTCGTTCGAGTCAGGGGTGCACGGAAGGGGAGAGGGGTCCCAAAATTGATAAAACTATTTTAGCGCCAATATCCACCAAATTGATATATATTCTTCTTCATGATACAAGGAATCTACTTGTCCGATTTAAAAACGCCAAATTTGTGTCGTTTGATGGGAGATTGGGGGGGGGGTGGCTCTAAATTTGATAAGAATAGGTTTAGTCGCAGATTGCCACCACACTTATACAAAATCATCCCCATGGTATGATGAGTCTAATGTTGTGGCTTAAATTTGTCAAAAGTGGCCTCATTCGAGACAGGGGTGCACTGAAAGGGAGAGGGGCACCAAAATTGATACACATTATTTTTAGCGCCAATTTCCTCAAAATTGATACATGTTCTCATCCATGATACGAGGTATCTAATCGTGTGCTTTAAAGCCGCCATATTGGTGCTGTTTCGGTGAGAGATGGGGAGGGGAGGGGTTGTTCACCAACTTTGATACAAATTTGTTTAGTCGCCGATTAGCACCAAACTTATAAATAATCATCTCCATGATATCAGGAATGTAATTGTGTGGTCTAAGGATGTCACAAGTGGGGCCATTCGAGTCAGTAGTGTATAGAGGTGAGAGGGACACAGCGAATGATAACAATATGTTTAGCGCCGATTTCCACCAGATTGATACATATTCTTCTCTATGATACGAGGAATCTAATCGTGTGGTTTAGATACACCAAATTGGTGCCGTTTGGGTTAGAGATATGGGGACATTAAATTTGATACGAATTTGTATATTCGCCAATTTTTACCAATTTTATATATATGCAACTCCATAATGAGTCCAAGTGTGCGGTTTAATGGTGACAAAAGTGGCGCCGCTTAAGTCCGAAATAGGGACGGGACGGTCACCAAAACTAATAAAAAAAAAAAAAAATAGTACCAATTATCATAACATTCGTACACGTTTGTATTCGCCAATGTTCACCAATTTTATATATATGCATCTCCATAATGAGTCCAAGTGTGTGGTTTAATGGTGACAAAAGTGGCACCGCTTAAGTCCGAAATAGGGACGGGACGGTCACAAAAACTAATAAAAAATATTTGTTAGTACCTATTACCATAACATTCGTACACGTTTTTCTCAAATGATATGAGGAATCAAATCGTGCTGTCTGTCATTCTGTCAGTATGTGTTCTATATATAACTTCACAGGGTACAATCGATATGGCACCAAGGCGGTTTAAGAGGGGTAACTTTTTACGAGGAAGATAATGGTGCGGGTTAAAATTTTCTAAAGTGACGCTGTTGGTGTCAGGGGAAGAAAAGGGGAAGGGCGGCAAAATTTTAAAATATGGTGAAATAGTTTTGTCGCCGATTTCCACCAAACTCATACATAATCACCTCCGCTATATATGCACTGTTCGAGTCAGCTTTGCAGGGGGGGCATCAACAATTGATTTAAGAAATTTTGTTTTGCGCAGATTTCCACCAAATTGATATATTATTCCTCTCCATGATACGAGGAATATAATCGTGTGATTTAAAGACGCCAAATTGCTGCCATTTGGATGAGAGATGGGGGGGGGGGTCATAACTATGATAAGAATTTGTTTAGTTGTTGATTACCACCAAACCTATATACAATCATCTCCAGTATATCATGCATCCATGAGTCTAATGGACGTGGTTTAATATGTCAAACGTGGAGCTGTTAAAGTCATGCATGAGGATGGCAAAGCTGATACAAATATATTTAGCACTAATGTCCACCAGATTCATACACGTTCTTCTCTAATGATACGATGAATTAAATCGCATTTGGTGTCATTTAGGTCAAGGATGGCGAGAGGATATGCACTATCATTGTTAAGATTTCTATTCGCCGATATCCACATATACGTTATATATATATATATATATATATATATTCACCCAGGCCATCTCCATATCGTTTTAATGAGTTTTTGGCGTTCAAATTTCACAATCTCGACAAATGGTGACCCAATTAAGTCACTTGAACAATTATATCTTCTCAACTGTCATATTTATATGGGGATGGGAATCAGGGCATTCACACAATGAGCTAGCAAAAACAGATACACAGAAGAAGCATTAAAAGTATAGTTGTCATTCTATTTAAGAGATACATATATTTTTGCAAACTGAGTGACCTCGAACCGATTGCATATTAGAATGGCCCATGTATATATTAAAACACAATTGAGTCTGTTGCGTTCAATACAGTTTCCACAAAAAAGTTACAATTTGTCAAGAGATATGGAAATGTATCGAAGGCCTGTTCAAAAATAGTGGTCACAATGTGCAGTCACATATATTTTCGTCTGATATAAAAGAAAACGCAGTCAGTAGCACATGACTTTTCAGGATTATCCAATACTGACATCTGACAAGGGTATATCTGCCCGATATAGCGGATTTTTTAGAACAGACTCATCGACTAATATAAACAAATCAAAATCTCGGTCTGTGTCGGGCACATGTAGCTGATATACGTGTGCAACAACATTTCTTTTCAACTGAGAATATTTAGCCAATATATAGCACTATGAACATAGGAGCACCAGGACATATATTTAAAACATCTGTATCTTCATGGATATATGATCGCCAGGTGGCCTCAAAATCTTAGTCTAACCCACTAGATTGAATGACACATCTCTATATGTAAAACCCAATTGTCGTCTTTTATTTTTGCAAACCAATGTGTTTATGATGTTCATGTTACATGTTATAACTTCTGAAGTATACGCAATTGTAAATAAATAAATACTTCTTTATTGGTGGAACGCATTAATCGTGATAAACAAAATGACAATCGACAAAGTGATCCACTACTTATATTCCATGACTGTGTAAGAATTATGTTTTGTGATGCTATTTGAATATGCAATTTATGAGAATACGTGTAACACTTTGAGCAAGAGTATTCTCTATTCCCAACAAATATCCACAGCATGCAGAGGGTTTCACATCACTTTAACCTGGGCAACGTGTAACCCTGCTAGTGTTATATATATATATATATATATATATATATATATATATATATATATATATATTTACAAAAATAATTAGGTTGATCAAATTTGTTAATCACATTAAAAGACCAGCAATTTTGTTTCGTATCAGCTTGTATATCTTGTATATCTTGTCTTGCTTTATTTTTATATTGTTCGATTTGTAGGATATATATATATATATATATATATATATACTATACACCTTAATAGTGTGTACTATGCCTATTGCTGTAGTGTTTATTGCTTGTGGTGGGAAATTTTGAAATTTTCGGTACTTTTTTCATCAAAATAATAATTTTTCTCATATCCACAATTTAACGCTCTCTTTCTCACATATAACTAATTACACATATGTGCATTCAAACATTATGCTTAGGTTTCATTTAAGTTATTGGTGCATTAAAATATTTCGGCAGATTTTGAGATAAATAATTTTGCTGAGTTAGCTACCACGCACCTGACCGGACAGACCACCTTTTATATACATAAACACTTATCTAATGACCTTGGGGAATACGGGTGCGCAATAGAAAATTCCAGTAGAACTTTCTCCGCTTTAGTACATACATGCAGCACAGAAAAACCTGTTTTCATTAACATTTTAGTATAAGGTGCCTCTCTAAATCTTGACTTGTCTATGTGGGAGCGGGACGTATATACGTGCTGACACTGGCGTTCCAATCCCAATTATGTGTATACCTATATACATTTATATCTATATTTGGGAATGTCTCTCTGTTTTCCATAGAAATTAACTGGTAACCATCTAACCATCTTGAAATGGGTAATTTTTTACGAGGAAGATAATCAGGGACGTGGCTCCGTTGGGGTGTCCACCTTCGAATTTCCGTCTGCACCCACCACCGAATGTACACACCCTCCCCCGTTGGGCTTTTATTTGTGCCAACTGTAGTTTTATAGCCGAAACCCTTTACTGTAGTTTATTTTAAAACACACATACAGTGTATGCTGCTGTACATTATATTTATATATATAATTCCAGAATGATTAACTAGTTACATGTAGGCATCAATAAATAAACAATTTGTTATTGTATGGATTTCTTCCCTCCCTCGATCACTTATTTCAAATTTTAAGTGCAAATTTCGTACTATTTACACACACCCTCACACACACACACATATATATATATGTATATATATATATATATATATTATTAATTTGGGGTGGTATATATATATTATTCATTTTGGGTGGTATGTATATATTATTCATTTGGAGTGGTATATATATATATTATTCAATTTGGGTGGTGTATATATATTATTCATTTGGAGTGGTATATATATATATATTATTCATTTGGGGTGGTATATATATTATTTATTTGGAGTGATATATATATATATTATTCATTTGGGGTGGTATATATATTATTCATTTGGAGTGGTATATATATATTATTCATTTGGGGTGGTATATATATTATTTATTTGGAGTGATATATATATATCTATGTTATTCATTTGGAGCAGTCATATATATATATGTTATTCATTTGGGGTGGTATATATATATATTATTCATTTGGGGTGGTATATATATATTATTTATTTGGAGTGGTATATATATATTATTCATTTGGAGTGATATATATATATATATTATTCATTTGGAGCAGTATATATATGTATTATTCATTTGTGGTGGTATATATATATTATTTATTTGGAGTGGTATCTTTATCTATATTTGCGAATGTCTGTCTGTCTGTGTTCTATAGAAATTCACAGGGGACCATCTAGATGGCACCAAAGGGGTCCAACAGGTGTAACTTTTTACCAGAAAGATAATGGTGCGGGATAGAATTTAGAAGTGACGCCGTTGTTGTCAGGGGCAGAAAAGGGGGAGAGGCAGAATTTTTTTTGTCGCCGATTGCCACCAAACTTATATATAATCATCCCCAATGATAAGCTATCAATAGTGGCGTTCGAGTCAGGTGTGCACTGAAAGGGAGAGGGGCACCAAAATTGAAACACAATATTTTTAGCGCCAATTTCCACCAAATTGATATATATTCTTATCCATGATACGAGGAATCTAATCGTGTGATTTAAAGACGCCATATTGGTGCTGTTTGTGTGAGAGATGGTATAGGGGTGGGGTGGACAATAAATTTGATTTAAAATGGTTTAGTCGCCGATTAGCACCGAACTTATAAATAATAATCTCCATGATATATCAGGAGTCTAATTGTGTTGTTTAAAGATGTCAAAAGTTGCGCCATTCGAGTCAGGGGTGTGAGAGAGACTCAAAAGTTTTTAAACAATATGTTTAGCGCCGATTTCCACCAGATTGATACATGTTCTTCTCCGTGATACGGGGAATCTAAACGTGTGGTTTAAATACTCCAAATTGGTGCCATTTAGGGGCCCTAAATTTTATACGAATTTATATACTCGCCAATTTTCACCAATTTTATATATATGCATCTCCATATTGAGTCTAAGTGTGCGGTTTAATGATGTCAAAAGTGGCGCCGCTTGAGTCCGAAATAGGGACCAAAACTGATAAAAATATGTTTAGTGCCAATTACCATCAAATTCATAGACCTTCTTCTCAAAATATAATATGAGGAATCAAATCGTGCATGTTAAAACCACCACATTTGGTGCCTGGATATATTTGCGAATATCTGTCCGTCTGTATGTGTTCTATATATAACTTCACGAGGTACAATCGAGATGACACCAAGGTAGACTAACAGGGGTAACCTTTTACGGGGAAGATAATGGTGCGGGTTAAAATTGTCTAAATTGACGCTGTTTGTGTCAGGGGCAGAAAATGTGGAGGGGCAGTAAAAAAAATTATGAAATTATTAAAACAACTAACTTTTTGAGAGAATGCTTCCGATTATTGGAGACTAATTATTCATGATTCCTTCAGAGTTTCATGAATCAACCACCTCAGAATTCCGTTAAAACAAATATAATCCTTCAAAATATTACAACACCTACCGTTTATCACTGAATGTTTCTCATTCACCACACCAGAAAGGCCTCTAAATGCGGACCAAAAATATACTAATCGGATTAAATACACCCCCGATACTTCGCAACACGACCTTTAGTTTACATTCCAACTGAGACATTATTCAGCAATGTTATCTGCTATATTCTGCATTGTATTCCCGCAATAAACTCTTCAAGAGTGGTCCAGCCATTGTTCACTCTGAATATCGAAAACAATTAACGCGGTCATAAAAAGTTACATACTGCATCAATGAGACATCCGCGAAGTTACATCCGCTAATACATACATCCTGAAAAAAGTCTAACCGGTACGCACATAGCGAATATGTATGTATTAAATCACATTTTCCCTTTAGCTTCATTGTCAGGTAAAAAAAACATCCTAACGGAATACAGCCTATATAGGGCGTAATGGTTGAGCTCAGTCATCGCCATCTAAACCGCCATGTTCTCACGAATGCAAGCTTTGCAGCAATACACAGTTGTGCCATATTTTTGTTTCTTGCAGCTTCATGGGAACATGCCATTAGAGTGTACTGGCCTATATATTTCAAAATTATTTATACCACAGGGGTCTGTAACGCGCTCCGCTGTCCGCTCCCCTTTTGCACTGCCCATATACGCCGCCTCTATATACGCGCCTTCATCACGTTATAATGTTACTATTAACGTGAAGAAGGCTCGTATATAGAGGCGGCGTATATGGGTAGTGCAAGGGGGCGGACAGCGGAGCGCGTTACAGGCCCCTGTGTTTCTACTCAGTATAAAAACAAATTCCATCTATTTTCCCCATGTTCTTCTTAGTAGTGATAAATATAGATACTTTTAATAATTTCTCACGTTCACCTATAGTGTGATTGCCTTACGTGTAAGAAAAGATAAAACGGTACAATCATAACTTTAGAGTCTTATGTACATGTACAACGAAAGGTGCGCTGTTCAAATACATGGCATACTCACGTAGTTCCCCACTTATTTATCGGGGAGTTGGTATTGAGTCTCCTCGTCTTCCTCGAGGGTACAGTCTGGGTTAAGTGTATATCTCAACAAATATCTGACAACGTATACCCAACACAACAACGGGCACAACAATTCTGACTTCGTTCAAAGGATAGGCTATTTTATTTCCAAATTACACATATATCATCATTGACAGTTATAGTATATTAAAAATTCGAATGATTTTACATTTTTGGAATAAGTTACGCGAACAGAACTTTATTTGCACACTTGTCATAAGGGAGTACAATAAGAATATTGTTGCGTAATCTCGAAACAGATGAATTACGATCTCATGCATAATCTATTTGTTTACATAAAACAAAACTCCTGATTTAAACTGTCATTTGACTGCAATACAGCATTTACGATATACTCGAGTGAGTTGTAAATTGGGTTGTGTGCAGTTTATTCAATGGAATTGACAGTATCCGCCCCAGTTCAAGTGGTCCTGCTAACATGCTATACTTATGATGGTCATCCTGAATTGCAATGATGCGGTTAGGGCAAACTGATGCCGTTATTTTATCTAAAGTTGTAATTTTCGCGGTGTTTTGGCTAATCCGAGCGATTTGAGAAATCACAATCAGTGTGTATATGTAACATTCAAGAACATATATATTTTTGAAAGGCATAATAATGCATGCGCTGGTGTTTCAAAAACGACGCGAATAACCATCTTGCTTATAGTCGATAATTGTCAACTAATACAACCAGTATTAAAAATATTTCGCAATAACTAAGTTTTTGAATGTTTGATACGCATAATGGCTTTTCCTGTTTATGCTCATAGTCCGAGAGCCCATAAGGTTTTATTGTCGTCACTGTGACTAAAAGACACACTCTGCTCATTTTGTGGCAAATGATATGTAGTTTACGGAAACCAATTTCTTGCGAGTGGGAAACGCGGCGTTTGGGAGACATTTAACATAGAATGATGCCTGGTGAGAGCGAAATTTTTTACTTAAGTGTTGGGGGAGGTTAGAAATTTCGAATGTATGCAACATATGTAGTGTCAGCTAACACGTTATATAAACCATTTTGTCGGCAATAAGTCACTCTCTCTAGTGAATAAACACAGTATTAGAATTTCTACCATTGACCTCGAGTACGTAGGTCAAAGGTCAACTATATTTTGAAAATGTTTTTAAATGTCAAATTGGAAAGTTAGCTTCAGAAATTTTATAATCGTCGATTGGAATCCGTTCTAGTATAATTTTGAACTTTACTGTATACCAGATTCGGATATGGGGAAAGAAAACTAACATGGACGTTATTGCAACTATCCAAGATGTCGGCCAAAATGTGTGCCAAAATAGCCCAAAACAGTAAAAAATTACAAGAACAGAAAACGACTCCATTATGGAAGGATATTGGTCATAATTTTGTCACACAGGTAAAACAAGTTGTTTGTATTAATGGGACATAGTATACCTGGTTATTTTATCTCAAATACAGACAAAAATTGCCGACGCAAATTTGAACATTATGAATTTCTAGTATTGTTCTATTATACTATGCAAGAGATGAATTATGGTAGTTCACTGGAACTAACTAGCAAACAGAGATTACAGCGGCTAAAGTGTGGACATGTGATACTGTTCAATTGAAAAAAAATATTTCACAAAGCTTCTGACCAATATGCTAATTTGTGTTCAAACCAATTAATTCGCCAGAAGAATATACTAAGAGCTATCGCAATCAGAACTGTCCTCTTCAGAACTATAATTTTTTTACTTCTATAACACCAGTATCATCAATATCGTCATCTGATTCCTCGGACTCACATAATACCTCTCCCAGTTCTGTTGGAATCTGTGGTCCAGTAAGCCACACAATACCAAAACGACCTTCCACTTTCTCCCAGCCGTGCATGGAAGGGTCCATTGTTGAGGGAATTGCAAGCGTGGCATTTTTCCAGATATAGGCCACAAAGTTTGACCTGATGATGTTTTTGTATAATGCCGTTTTCGAAGGAGGGAGACCACTAGAGTCAGCCCCTTTGATTTTTGACAAAGGCTGGCTGTTGTTGGTGGGGGCGAATTTCGTGCGGAATATTGCATATCTAGCATCATCCACGTTCTCCAAAGAAGCTTTTCCGAACATGGAACAAACACACGATTCGAGAGAGTCCAATGTCTCACGACTTACATTAGTCGATGTTCCTAAACTAGCGAAGGCAGATAAGAATCTATCGGATTTAATCGCCGTGTCAAAAGGTTTAATTTTAATGCGTGTATTCCTGGTAATGCGTCACAAACGATTCTCCCAAGATGGCCCTGTATATTTGACACATCGTCAAAACGTCTTGTGTTGTTGCTCTCGTGGCCGACATCTAACCATACACATGATTCTATTCCAACCACGTGGTACAGTAAGATGATCAGAACATCTGTATCGGAACAGCGGACGACTACATTTGGAAGCTGATAATGATGCGTTATATGGGCTAAATGCAAAACTATTCATGTGTCGGCTTCCTCGTGTTTACAGTGTAATTGAGTGGCATCTCTGCGGTTCATAGCGTTCCCACAGGCCTGGTACTCATAACACACATTGGCAAACCCAAACATCAAACAACATTCCCCTAGCACTTCAACACATATATTCTCTGCTCTGGCATCTGTCAAAAATGACACTTTAAAAGTCTCTGAGTTTAAATTTTCAGCAAACTTTTTCGGTTTGACTCTCTGATCTGGACCTGTAACGCACGACTCATTGACGATTGCTTCACGACTCTCTCGCTCGATGTCTTTAATGGACGGATGTTTGTATGTGTCAGCTACAAAGTCGACACGATTTGCAAATTTGCTGAGTGTTCTGATCAGATCACGGGCGATACCGCCATAAGTTGGCGATAGGCTTGTGAGTGTACGAATCTGGAAAAATGCATCAACGATATAAGCGTTTACAGACTTTGGCGCTGCTGATTCTACCATTCCTTCAAGTTTGTGAAACAATTTTCCTTTATCTGTTTTCATTTTTGTACCGTCAATGTGAGCCATGCACAGCGGCACGGGCGTCAGCGGGTAACTGAAAAGTTTGCGAAGATCGATGTCCATTTAAACAAGATAGATATAACAATCGCCCAAATAGGTCATGCGTGCATTTGATTTCTTTCAACTTCTTGTCTTTAGAAGTCAGAACTTGGTACTTTGTCCGAGAACGGATTCAGTGTGGACTGTATTCTTTCCATGAGCTTGTGAAGATCTGAATTGTCGCAATTTACTCTGTATGTTTTCAAATCGTTCACACTGTCTTCTGTTGGGGACTTACCAGCTTTTATATGTAGAGTAATGTACCCCTATCCCTTCTTATTCAAGGGACGTGACGGTACATACTAAATATATCTATCTTAACCTATAGGGGGTAGACAGGAATATAATTGAACGATAGTGACCCCAACCAAATTACCAAATTACCAAGGTCATACTCGGAGAGGCCGCGACCTATGAGTTATGCAAGACTAGCCACAAAGGAAAGAAAGTCTTGGGTAACAACTTCAGTTCATCCATCGGTCAGTACAGACAAAGAGATATACTAATGACCACTACAAGTCATTAGCATATACATAAACCAAACATTAATCTACTCTTCAATTAGTTCTGGCTCTTCAGACAAATATGACAGATGCCAACATGGGCTCGATAATTAATAAGCGACGCCTCCCTTTCATGACATCCAACTGATTCACCATTATGTATTGTTACCTAAACTTGCTGATTACCACATGATGTTAGAGATGAATAAAATTTACACAGAGAACAGTCTTATTCCTTCACATAGATGAAATGGTACCGTGATGCAGTTCTGCTAAGCACGACACAACGAAGTCCTAACGATCACAGCCAAAAACAAAGAAGAGAAACATGTATAAATTCCTACAGAAGATCGCAGCCAAAACAAAGAGAAACTTTATAAATTGCTACAGAACATAGCAGCCAAAACAAAGAGAAACTTTATAAATTGCTTACGAAGATCGCAGCCAAAAGAAGAAGAAAAAGAAGAAATTACATCAGACGACATAAACAATTGCAGCATATTCCAAAGACAAGAACAAAATAGACAATTTGAACTCGACAGTTGTGACAGTCAGTTTATTCATAGGATTTGGTGAGTCAAACTTTTTCGTTTTTGCCAGATGTGCGTTTTCACACCTTGTTAGAGGCTTGATAAGTATTAATACCCACTTGCACCCAAATTTTTCACGTGGTATGGCCCTTGTCCCAAACAATTTTAAAATCAAACAAATTTAATTAACTTCCATGGAACCACCGCCACCCGAATCCGTGGAATATTCGAGTCAAGATAGTTTATTTCGTCGAACTTTCAATATGGAACGAGAATACCACCTACATGCGGCCAGTAATTCAAACATGCAAGACATAAATATACCAAATCCATCCTTTCAAATTCCGAGCGCGCAGGACACCCAGAATACCCTCATCTCTCAATTAACGCGAGAAATAGGTCAATTTAACATGACAATGCGTGAGACTTCCGCCGCCACCCATTCACAGGCCACAGTATCTGCTATTATATGTATGAACGCAATGGTTAGATCATTTGATGGTAAACCATCAGAATTTTCCAATTGGATGCATGAAATGGAGAAATATTCTTCGACACTTGGTGCGGAAGATGAAACAATAATTAAGATAGCGGCCCAGACAAGTCGTTCATCTGTTTCCGAATTCGTGCAGCGATATATCTATGACAATACAGTAAACGGCACACTGAAGGTCACATGGCCTGATTTAAAAGCGCAGTTACGATCTCTTTTCATCGCAATCAGTGACGCACCGCAGGCCTTGGCCATGTTGAGAACATTAAAACAAACGCATCAGGAAACAATACCTATGTTTGCAGAGAGAATTCGCTCACTCACAAACATTGCCTTTATTGATGGAATAAATACACGGGCGGTACAAACACAATTGGTAACATTTTTTTGCGGATGGCATACGCGATGACAGCATCAAATATACGTTAATTAAAGATGACCCAACGTCGCTCGACCGTGCCACAGAGATCGCAATGAAAGAAATGAACATTAAACAGAGATTCAAACTTCGCTATGGTGATAGAACATCTTGTTCAAGTGAACAACACCAAATTCACGACTCCTTCCCACAACCCATGGAAGTTGATCATTTTAGGCGCCGTCCCATACTATGGAGACCGCGCAATAATATATCTAATAGCTATGCAACTAACAAACCAGTGCACCGCGCCAATCATCACCAAAATCCTCCATTCAGAATGCGACCAAAATTTCAAAACACTAACTTTAATAGACAAAACAATTATATCCGTCAGGATCGAGTAAACAATATAGACTACAACTCAAACCGGCCAAACTTCTCAAATAAAATGAAACGCCAGTTTTGCACACTATGTAGGATGAACAACCACGATATACGAAATTGCCGAAGATGCATCGCCAATAACAAACAATATTTAAACATGTAAGAATGTCTTTGAAGAAGGCGCAAGGACATTCAAAAAATCATAATCATCATCATAATACATCACACCAGAGCGTGAGATATCAAACTAAAACCGTCTTCAAAACACCGTCAAAATATATGATCATAAATAAATGTGCACCTAATTACCAGAAGCTAAGCAATTCTTCAATTAAACCAGCTGCCAGTACCCTGACCGCCAGAACAGCACGTGTTGCTACAAACGAACACAGACTTCGTTCAGACCAGGGCAATACATCAAAACCTGATACATCTTATGCTGACATGAGCATTAACAAACATGTGCATTCCCCAATAAGAAATAGAAATCACGCTGGTCAGATTAGAACAGATATGAATAAACGATTACATAACACCGTTCCCAAACAAAAGGACATTAATAGCGAAGCAAACACTAAAAATCGAGACCAATGGCAAGCTAATCGAATTGCAACAGTTTACCAACATAATAATAATGAGCCAAGTAAAAACTGTCAAAGTATAAATAACCAGTCTGATCAGATGCAATTGCATACATTACCTAAACTAAAGTACCATGCAGAGATCGCACAGGGGCTGCAACAGCAAATGCCTTGTTAAACAATTATTAAAATTGGTAACCAACGCATAAGGGCATTACTTGACTCTGGTGCAAGTACAAGTTGCTTAAAATACGACGTATATCGCTCCCTTCCAAATAAGCCACCGTTACTAAAAGAAAAGATAATTTTGACCTCGGCAACAGGCCAAAATATGCAAGTATACGGCAATATACATTTGCCTTTCAAAATTGGATCAATGTCATTAGTACATAAATTCTTTATATTACCCAACCTAGCAAGATCAGCGATTTTTGATCGCGATCTTTTAACAGACAAACATGTAAGACTCTATTTCGATTTGAATGCATTTAGAATAGGCAACAAAACATTTCCCATGTTACAGGATTTACATATAGCATCATTGCTACATTCGCGGCAAAATATCAAATTACCACCCCATTCATGTGCATTGGTAAACAAAAAAATAATCGGTACACCAGACATGTATGAGACACCATGTCTTGGAGTAAGTCAGGCCGATACCGGCATATTTAAGGATGAACCGAATGTATCCATTATGGACGGGATAGTTTCCGCATCAAAACGAGATATACCGATCATGATCATGAATAATTCAGACTCATATATGTCTATATGTAAAGGTAATATAGTTGCAAAAACACATGGCCTAAGTTCAGACCAGATCTGTCAAACAAAGGCTAAGGTACCCACTACAAATAAAATGAATGATTCTCAAGAAGTATGTAGTATAGAAAATCAAACAAAAAACCTATCTAAGGCTGGCCAGAAACCTTTCAAATTGGACGATATATGTGCCCCGACCACCACAAAATTGAACTACTTGAATTAGTCTCCCAATATCAAGATGTGTTTACAAACGATCCAAATAAGGTAGGATTTTGCGATAAAATAGTCATGCGTGTTGACACCAAACCAGATGCAGAACCTATCTTTTGCCGTGCGTACCCTACTCCCTTACATAGACGCGAACACATGGAAAAAGCACTTCAAACATTATTGGATGCTGGTATCATAAAGAAAACTACAAAGAGTCAGTGGGCATTTCGACGATCCTCATAAAAAAATCTATCGATTCTAATGGTAATCAAAATTATAGACTATGTGTAGACCTGAGAAGGCTGAATAAAATCACCGTCCCATTACGATGGTACCTCCCCTCTTTTACCGAAGTTTCCAGCCGCCTCCAAAAATCCAAAAATTTTTCCACAATCGACATTAGCCAAGCTTATCATGTTATCGGGGTTCTCAAAGGACATCAAGAAAAGTTAACTATGAACACAGATTTCGGATTGTTTTCTTTCACAAGGGCCCCATTTGGCTATTGCAACTCGAGCGCGACGTTTTTGACATTAATCCATAAAGCATTGGAAGGGTTAAGTTTTGTTGATAGCTTCATCGACGATTTAATCTGTCACAGCGAAACGGAGGTCCTCCATAAACAGCACCTCAAAATAGTATTCGACTGACTCAGAGAGTATGGATTAGTAGCACGATTAACAAAGTCCCAATTTTATATGAAAGAAGTAAAAATTTTAGGGCATATTGTATCACAAAATGGAACGCGCCCAGATCCGCCAAAGTTAAAGCCATACAAGATGTGCCGGCCCCAACATCAGTGAAAGAAGTCTGTAGAGTATTAGGGATTTTCAATTTTTATCGGAACTATTGTAAAGATTTATCTGACACTGTTGCATCATTAATTAAATTAACTGCTCGTTACGCAAAATTTGCATGGTCCGAAGAATGTCAAAATGCTTTTGATACACTAAAACAAAATTTGCTTAAAGTACCTACTCTGGCCTACCCTGATAGGAACAGGAAAATGATCTTTTATTGCGATGCATCAAAGCATTCAGTGGGGGGGGTCATTAGTCCAGCCATACCTAGAAAACAAAATAGAAACTGATAACAAAACCCCGGAATTTCCAATTTGCTTTGTTAGCAAAAAGTTGAATCACTCTCAACGAAATTACAGTACTACAGAGCGCGAAGCACTTGCCATATATGTATGTCTAAAGAAACTCATTTTCTATCTAGAGGGATCGGGCGTAGAAATACGAACAGATCATTTACCCCTAGTTTCTATGTTTCAAAATACTCAGATGGCTAATAAACGTATTCAAAAATGGTTTATTTAAATTTCCGCATATAATCCAAAAATTACTTATATACAAGGGTCTGAGAATGTTGCTGCTGACTTTTGTTCTCGAGTGGACCCGACAAACAACAGAGTATGTCAGAATGTTCAATGGAAAGCGAATAGAAAATGCCATATGACATAACGATCAACGATGGATCACTAAACATATTAGATTCACAGAAAATTAAAAATTATGTCTAGACAATAGGTAAACAAAAAGCGCATACGTTGCCCGACACTATACTAATTTCCGAAAATGAACAACTAAATGTACCCACCAATATCGAAAATTTAACCCACCCACAGCCAGCGGAAATTCCTACATTCTTACGGTCATAGATTTATTCAGTTTACACAAAATGTCCTATGCGATCCCCACAAAGCACGCAGAAGTGGTCGCTGAAAGACTTATGACTCAGTATTTCACCATATTTGGTTACCCCGCTTGTTTGGTGTCAGATAACGGGAGTGACGTATGCAGTGAAGTCTTCAAAATAATACCTAACTACTATGTGATTCAGCACCGCAAGACTTCGTTCTATGCCCCTTTCAGTAACGGGTCAAGTGAAAGATCTCATCGCGACTACAACGGGATATTAGCCAAATTAACTGAAGGAAATCCAACATGATGGGACCTATTTCTCAATTTTGCATCAGAAGCCATGAATTTTCATATCTCAGCAACGACTCAATTTTCTCCATATTTTTTAACTTTCTGCAGACACCCCCAAATAAATATTGACAAGATACTGACACCGTGACAAAAATACATGGGTGAATGCCCCATCCAACAGTTACTAGAGAAGCAGCACTTCGCATTTCGATTAGTTAAACAAAATATGAAACAAGCAAAGATGAAACGAAACGAAAACAGTAAAGGCAAAATACCGGAATTTCCCATAGGTTCCCAGGTCTATGTTAAGAATAACAAACAAACCCATAAACTAGGTATGAAATATGATCCATTTTGGGTCATAGTTAAACGAACAGGACCAGTTTCATATGTGATTCGTAATCAAATCACAGGCAGTTTATCTAAAATGCATGCCAAACATTTAAAATTAGCAACAACTAAATGGCATACACCACAATTACAGGAGAACCAGAAAGTTCGAAAAAGCAGATTTGTATTTCCGCACAATTCATCAACACAAAGCTCAGATGCTGACATATTGAGTAATAGTAACAATTCGGACACTGAAAATGAGAACCATGAGACAGCCCCTTTAATTACGTTAATACGACAAAACCGCGTCATCCGGGACGGATCGGATACAAATGAACCAGTTCCCCTACCAGAGATGGCACATAAATTAATAGCATCAAAACGCGATCATGAAAAACAATCATTTTCATCAACTGAACCATACAACACTTATGATATGCTAACTCAAAACGAATAAAGCGTACAATGACAGTTCATCAACAGAGCCATGCAATCCGTATGACATGTCAACCCAACAATTAGTACAACAAAACAAGCGTAAAAGCAAGTCCAGTTGCGATACATATAACATGTCAACCGAAAATTATGATCCTTTCGATATAACCACTCAAACTGACAGAAACAGCACAGACGAACAGAGCATGTCGATATAGGAAAATCAAATATTTAAACAACCTATCATAATTAAATATCATACATAATCATAAAGGTAACTAACCTCATAAACTCAACTCTATATCCAAGAACACGAAACGAAAACAGTTCACACATGTATAAACTTTAACCGAGTAAAACTCAACAACTTAACTCCAGGGTACAAACTGACACAGTAAAAATTAACCATTTCTAACAAAGACAACGAATCTATACCGCGCGAAATGCGACGAATATTATTGGACAATTTCAACCTATCATAAATAAATAGCACCCTGTCGTAAAAAGACACAATACAAAGCAAGAATTGTCATCGTGCAGACCAGTGCAAGTAACACGATATGATAATCACACACGTAGGTGACAAGCACATATTTCTTTTCACCAACCCGCCCAGATGCACAAAATCGAGGCATAATTAATCAAATAAACCGCTCTGAACTGTAATATATATATCACGCACATGGCCCCCTCACAGCAAGGCACTATTTCATCTCCACGAAGTTATCACCTGGCGATGAACACGTTTTATTATCGCCTCAATCAATGATTCGGGAGACGCGAATAACTTCAGCCTCTTAAAATTGCAGGCGAATCGCACATATTAATTTAAATGCTAAATCAAATCAAGAAACATAAAGCATTTCCAGTCATACAAGTTTAGATGCCAGGTTCATAATTTGTCAGACCGTTTGCATCATTAGCAATCAGTGAGTATAGCATGTGTCACGAAGGACACACATACTAATTAAATTATTCACGCCCCATCTTTGGAATAATTATCAGATACACCGAATAGGCAATTACGCCATAATGAACCGTGTTAATTACCCCCACGATAAACTCATAATTTTATACGATACAATTAATCCTATGTAGTTACCAATCCAATGCAAAAGCGACGATTATGGCCAAAATCATCGCTAGTCTGGTCGGGTAAAATGTGGATCATTATATGGATCCCGTACAGAAGTGCAATCAAAGTCTGATCAACCTTGATTCCACGTAGATCAAATGAACTAGTATAGAGGCCAGGGAACGCATTTGAACATATATGCGCAACTGCTCTTCATATAAACATATCATTATCCAGTATATTCCCCGATATAGCTTCCCGGTTCAAGTTATCCAAATAATCACAATTATATACCGCTTGTAAAATATCTTAATCTCAAGTGTCAAAATCGCCCCACGCTACATCGACAAATACAATTGTCACATGGCGGGGTATGACAACAACATTGGCTGAAATGATGGCCTACATTAAGGCACAAGTGGATATATCTCAGTATATAACTTTAATTGTGATGTAGCAATGCCAAGCATCAATGATGACCGAATCAATCAACTTTAATCCTACGCCCGCGATATAGCTTCAAACCCAAGTACCCAGTTGATATCGTAATCCAGTATAAATCATACGACACATTATGTGAAAACAGATTTATTTCTATCTCAACCACAAATCAATATCACATGAATCGCAAATGGCAGCCCATGTTTGAAGCAATCGCACGAATCCCAATATTTTTAAACACAAAGCACGACTATCAACAGAGCCTACACCCCTCCCTCAATTTTTAAACCAATTGAGTCCCACCTGAATCATTTCAATGATGTAACAGTTCTCCCGATTTTTTGTATTATCATGACAATGTTAATCATTATTATCCAACTCCATTTCCAATTCATTACAACCGAATGCCTCCAAAAATACAAGCTTTGCAAACGCACATCTTATCGCAATAATGAAACAGTTTGTCCACAAGCCAGACACCTACTAAATACTCGACGTCACGACGTCACAAGAGAACGGTCATGATCAAGGAAAAGACCTTACCAAGACGATGTATCTTCAGCATTAATTCCGATGAAACGACGAAAGTCACATCACCAAAACCTCGTGACACAGGAGCCGGAAGTGGACATTAGCGCTCGCCAAATCAATCGAGCACATCCATGAACTTTTGAACGTAGTATCGTTCACCCACTTATTGTTCAACATAATTATGATTGCATTACATGTATTCCAATGTCAATTATATTAATGCCTTTTATATTATCACACTCATGTTACCTCATCATGCCAACTCTCTTCATAACGCAAATGGCTTCAACATGTACATAGATATACATATTCAATTTATACATTTTTTGCTGACGACCACACATCGTAACTTATATGCACACGCAACCCTTGAATCAACCCTACTCATTGTCCAAGCATACCGAAGTACCCAACCCCTAGATTTTAACACTAGTAGTCAAAATCTGAAAATAAGGGGGACCCTGTGTAGAATAATGCACCCCTATCCCTTCTTATTCAAGGGACGTGACGGTACATACTAAATATATCTATCTTAACCTATAGGGGGTAGACAGGAATATAATTGAACGATAGTGACCCCAACCAAATTACCAAGGTCATACTCGGAGAGGCCGCGACCTATGAGTTATGCAAGACTAGCCACAAAGGAAAGAAAGTCTTAGGTAACAACTTCAGTTCATCCATCGGTCAGTACAGACAAAGATATATACTAATGACCACTACAAGTCATTAGCATATATATAAACCAAACATTAATCTACTCTTCAATTAGTTCTGGCTCTTCAGACATATATGACAGATGCCAACATGGGCTCGATAATTAATAAGCGACGCCTCCCTTTCATGGCATCCTACTGATTCACCATTATGTATTGTTACCTACACTTGCTGCTTACCACATGATGTTAGAGATGAATAAAATTTATACAGAGAACAGTCTTATTCCTTCACATATATTTAAGTAACTGATTATTGACCACCTCATGGATCGGGTAATCATCCATCGTCTACGTGCACCTGTTGATGGTCTGCTCAAGGGTCAAATCAACAGGGCTCCTGGAGAACGAGTTATGAGTACGTCGAACTGATAGGGCTCCATTTTCAAGCATCTCTCTTACACCTGGATGCATTGTTTCAACATTATATAAATCCAGTACATACATCACCATAAATCTGGCATAATTGTGCCTAGATGTTGCAAAGAAGATAGCAGACATTGCATGTAAAGAATACACGTACAACTCAATGTCGTTTGTATGGCAGGCTCGACTAAACAGGAGAAACAATTCAACCAGATCAATGCACTTTGCCCAACACTTTCGTGGGCGCCCGCTCTTGTTTGGTCAAAGTATTGTTCATATGATGTCACGAGAGTCTCATATTCAACATACTTCTCGACAGTTTGCATCAGATCTGGCGACAGATGTTCGTTCATCTGTTGAAAATATTTCAGCAAACCTTCAGGCATGCCCTTTTGGTACCAATCTAGGAATTGTCGGAAGAGTAAAATTATGAATGCCTGTGCAAGAAATGGATGTAGGCGTTTGCACCTATTATAATGTTTCCAGATATAAATCCTTTCAAAGAACCACTTGCTAAGACTCCAGTGTCAACAAGGACCACCGGACTCGTCAAGTAAATATCCAAGCGAACCAAAAGATTCTTGTTGAATATGGAATGCACCAAAGTATACAAATATATTATCAACTGATTGAATTTGTTTGGCTGGTTTAGCTATCACTAAGTCATAATGGACTACAAACGCCTTCTGGCAGCACTCTTGAACAACCTTCTGAGATATCCTCATGGTTTCCGCAACTACATCTAGACGAGTTGGGGGAGGTTGATTGATCTCCATATATGATATACATTGCTGAGGCAGTGGATCACACTGAGGTCTAGAGTTCCAACCAACCCACATGGGTGTCGATTTAAATAGATGACATGAAATCATCCAGGCTTCGTCGCGTCGCTTCAATTGCTGACGATTTGTGGGAGGTGGCTTGGTCTTTATTCGGTAATCAAATTTTGACAATTTAGGTTTTTTTCTGTATGGCACTAGGTCAGTTATATTAGAACATTCCAGGAAACGTTTCCGTCATGGCTGGTCGTGGGGTTCAAAAGTGGTTTTGTTTGATGTAGGCACAATGGCTGGTTTGTTCTGATAACATATTCCGACAGTGTCATGCAGTGTCCCACTCCCATATAGAGTCTCTGTGTTTTCGTCAAAGTTATCCCAGGCCAATGCCATTGAGATACCAGGCGCAGTGGTCATACCATCAGGTGTACATTGCTTTTGCTCCGACACCGAGAGAGTCATGTCAGTCTCCAGCTCCTCAATGCAATGGTAATTCAAAGAATGACCAAATCGGTTGAGGATTTCGATGACGCGTCAACTGCCAGTCATACTCTTCAAACCGAGACCAAGACGCACGTGTTTAGATGCATGGTTTTAATGCGCCCTTGGTGCAAGAAAACACACAGTCGTCGGCCGATGCTGCAGCATACCGCTCTGTGCGATGGCTTTTTGATGGTCTCGAATATCCTGTGTAAAGCACTCGAAAGAAATCTATCAGGAGATTTGGTGTTGTGCTGTACCTTTAGCAAGATCTTCTTGATACAACGGGAAGGGGAAATCTTTCGTCGTATTTTTAAGTTGCAAGAGTAAATGAGTAAATGACATTGCCCTGCTTGTTATTGAGTTTGCCCATGCGAACAGAATCTTATCACTCAAATAATTGCTTTATATGAATTATCTGAGAGCCCATTTGTGGCCAGATGTAAGCATCTCGGCACGTTTATCATTTATGATAGCAGACTCTATGTATTTGTATAGATCGTCAGTTGCACGAACGTGTGCTTCCCTCAACGATACGTGCCTAGTCGGGGCTATTGAGTCGTGTGGATGGGTGTTGTCTTTGTCGCTGACTCTCAGTTTATTTAGATACTGTCTGCGGCAGGAGTGGTGATATTTCACTTCTTTAGCAACAAAGTCTATTCCACAAATTTTGGCAATCATTTCGCTATCATCGTATTCCATTGCGGCATTTGTATTTGTATCACTTCTGTTGCTTCCAAAGTTTCACAAGAACCCAATGGCTTGAAATTGGAGCTTCTGGTTCAATATTTTCGCTCTTTATTACAAAAGATACATAGTGGGGCCAGAACTCCCGATGATGTGTTCATATGATGATCAACATCTGTCCTCAGAACAACATTCCTAACAGCAGAGGTACCAACCAAGTATGTAGCAGCAACTATTGTGACTGCTGTGAAGTTTTTATGGCAGACGCTGTGATACCCATAACTCTCGGAAAACAACTTGCCAGAAAGCTAGGCGCAGATGTCTGAATATTTTGATGAGCCGACTTTCGACAATCTCGATTAACACGCAACTTGGACAGCATCCCACATCTTACTGTCGTAGCGTTTCACTGGCTCAAAATCACCAGTTCCGCTAACATGCAGCACACATTCTATACCGCTATGTGAGAATGTAGCCATCATGAAGCAAAACGAAAACGAAACTAGATAAATATAACTATAATAGACAACGAATACAGAGTTAGAGCAAAATACAAATATAAGAAGCTATGAGTGAGCTGAACGGGACTGTTCTGTATGGACTACCTCGCGATAGTGAAGCATGCCCGCGCATAACGCTCTTTATTTGCCAAATACCTTAGTAGTTGGCAAATGAAGAGCATTATGTGCTGGCTGGAATTGTTCTGAATATGTCCAAACCAGATAGCTTCTAATATTTTTATGTTGCTCTAACAGTAATATATCAACTGAACTGTTCTAAATGGATTGGCGTATCGATTCTATAGGCTTAGTACACAATACAAACTTTCGGTCGCATAACTTCAATTACAGGTGCGGTACCCGTTTCTGTGAAAATTTAAGCGTTTGCATGGTGACACTTTGGATGGACGTATTAATCTTCTAGTTTAGTTCAATGTTATTTCCTTTGATCATAATAACTTATACTCTAGATATATTTTCCTTTGCTCACTGGTAGTCTCACGGAAAAGGCATTTCTCTATGAACGAGTGACATCACAGTGATAAGAGTCCTAAGACTTATGTACACAGTAAAAAATTTGAATCTTGCACAGGAAAATGCTTGAAATGTACACTTGTCGCGATTGTACCGGTCTTGGTGGTCTTCATCTGCCGATTAAGTAATCGAAATATACTCTGTCAGATCATAACAACACCTTGTTTTAAGTATGTGACACAAATGTAGCCAATATCCTTCCATTATGGAGTCGTTTTCAATTCTTATGAATTTTTACTGTTTTTGGCTTTTTTGGCACACATTTTGGCTGACATCTTGAATGGTTGCAATAACGGCTGTGTTAATTTTCTTTCCACATATCCGAATCTGGTATACAGCAAAGTTCAAAATTATACTAGAACGGATTCCAACCGACGATTATAAAATTTCTGAAGCTAACTTTCCAATTTGACATTTAAAGAAAAATGGCGTTTCAAAATATATTTGACATTTGACCTCTCGTACTCGAGGTCAATGGTCGCAATTCTAATTCTGTGTTCATTCACTAGAGAGAATTGCCGACAAAATGGTATATATAATGTGTTAGCTGACACTACATATGTTGCATACATTCGAAATTACTAACCCATCCCCCAACACTTAAGTAACATTTGTCGCTCTCACCAGGCATCATTCTATGTTAAATATCTCACAAACGCCGCGTTTCCCACTCGCAAGAAATTGGTTTTCGTAAACTACATATAATTTGCCACAATATGAGCAGAGTGGGTCTTTTGGTCAGAGTGACGACAAAAAAACTTATGGGCTTGTCATCAGAAAAACCGCGAAAAAGAAACATTAAAAAATATAATGGTACAGCATCAATTTGCCATAACATCATTATATCAATTCAGCAGGACTCAACCGCATCATAACACATTAGCAGGACCACTTGACCAGGGGTGGTATCACGTTTTTCTTCGAAATATATATTTTCTCAAATAGAACGATTTTCCAAAAAAATATCACGATGTATCAACCAATATGATATAGACATAATTATATATCACCGGCATAGTCATATAATGCTGGTTCATGTATATAAGTGTCAGCTTTTCTACCGGAATGTTCATAGTGGATATCCAGTAAATTCTGGAACTATGAAAAAAGAAATCCGCAGTTATAAATAAATACTTCTTTGTTAGTGGGACGGATTAATCGCGATAAACAGCATGACAATCGCTCCGATCCGCCAAGGTGAGAATACGTGTAAGACTTTGCGCAAGAGTATTCTCTATTCCCAACAAATATCCACAGCATGCAGAGGTTTTCACATCACTTTAACCTGGGCAACGCCGGGTAACCCTGCTAGTATATATATATATATATATATATATATATATATATATATATATATATATATATAGATATCTATTATATATTTTGGAAGATCTGTGTGTGTGTCTGTGTGTGTGTGTGTGTTCGCGATGAACTCGAAAACGGCCGATTTCGATGAAACTTGGTATGTGGGGTATTTTCGGCCGGGAAGTGACATAGGCCTATTAATTTGCCCTTGCGACGTGACCTTGACCTTGAAATCGGGCAATTCCAAGGTCAAACGCCCGAATATCACGGGATTTCGATGAAACTTGTTATGTGGGGGTACCTTCGGCCGGGGAGTGGCATATGCCTATTAATTTGCCCGTGCGACGTGACCTTGACCTTGAAATAGGGTCATTTCAAGGTCAAACGCCCGAATATCACGAGATTTCGATGAAACTTGGTATGTGGAGGTACTTTCGGTCGGGGAGTGGCATAGGCCTATTAATTTGCCCATGCGACGTGACCTTGACCTTTAAATCGGGTCATTTCAATGTCAAACGCCAAAATATCACGGGATTCGACGAAAATTATTGTTTAGGGATACTTTCGTATGGGGAGTCTCATAAACCTATTCATTTGCCCGTGTGGCGTGACCTTGACCTTGAAATCGGGTCAATTCAAGGTAAAATCGAGAATTTTGATGGGATTTCGACGCAATTTGATACGTGGGGTTACTTTTGTCCACTGATTGTTTTGGACTGGTCAAATCGTGACCCCGACCTGACCTTGACCTTCAAAATGATCAATTCGATGTCAAATCGGGTAAAACCGGATGGATTTCGCCGAAAAGCAGAGGGGAAACAGCCCGGACGAAGTCGGGTCCACCTGCTGGTATATATATATATATCTCATATATATTTTGAAGACCTCTGTCTGTTTGTTTGTCTGTCTGTCTGTATGTTTGTCTGTATGTTTGTCATTAATACAAATCTACGATTCTCGACCGATCGGGACGAAACTTGGTACGTGTTTGTAGTTTGACCAGGCGGTGGACGTTGTCGTATTTGGCGAGCCCGTGCGACGCCCGTGCAGCGCATGCGCGGACGAGATCTCGGAAACGGGTGGAGCTATCGACTTGAAATTTGGTATGTGAATGTATCTTGCCCCGGTTACGAATTTTATCGGGTCGCCGAGCCCGTGCGACGCCAGCTTCGCGCATGCGCAGACCAGATCTCGGAACGTCGGTCTGGGTAGAGCTATCGACTTGCAATTTTTTGTTTTTTGAATAGCCCGGACAACGTCGGGCTCATCGGCTAGTCTATTATATATTTTGGAAGATATGTGTGTGTGTGTTTGTGTCTGTGTGTGTGTCTGTCTGTATGCGATGGACTCGAAAACGGCCGAGCCGATTTCGATGACACTTGGTATGTGGAGGTACTTTCGGCCGGGGTTTGGCATGGGCCTGTTAATTTGCCCGTGTCGACGTAACCTTGAAATCGGGTCAGTTCAAGGTCGAACGCCGGAGTATCACGGCATTTCGATGAAAATTAGTGTCTGGGGATACTTTCCTATGGGGAGTGTCGTAGGCCTATTCGTTTGCCCGTGCGATGTGACATTGACCTTGAAATCGGGTCAATTGAAGGTCAAATCGCGAATTTTGATGGGATTTCGACGAAATTTGATACGTGGGGTTACTTTTGTCCACTGGGTGTTTGGGCGGGTCGAGTCGTGGCCCCGACCTGACATTGACCTTCAAAATGATCAATTCGAGGTCAAATCGGGTAAAACCGGATGGATTTCGACGGGTACTTTTGTAGGGTACTTTTGTCCGGGCAGTGTTTTGGACGGGTCAAATCGTGACCTTCAAAATGGACAATTCAAGGTCAAATCGCGCAATTCGCCGAAAAGCAGAGGGGAAACAGCCCGGACGAAGTCGGGTCCACCTGCTAGTATATATATATATATCTAATATATATTTTTGGACTTCTGTCTGTCTGTTTGTTTGTGTGTTTGTTAGTAATGGCCGGGAAAACTGTTGGATGGATTTCGACGAAATTTTATAGCTAGGGGTACTTTTGTCCGGGGCGCTACATTATAAACCGGTTCACCCCCCTCGGCCAATCAAATTGCGCCAGTTCATTAACAATATATCTTGTATGAATCTGTATTTAGACGGGGCCAAAATATAAATTTGTGCTCAATATAAATTGACATTAATTTGATAGTAAGCTGAAATTTCGATCGGAGCGGTAG
The DNA here is from genome assembly GCA_032622095.1 of Siphonodentalium dalli. Taxonomy (NCBI): domain Eukaryota; kingdom Metazoa; phylum Mollusca; class Scaphopoda; order Gadilida; family Siphonodentaliidae; genus Siphonodentalium; species Siphonodentalium dalli. The sequence goes on from CP136069.1 coordinate 206,787,179, forward strand.
GTGTGAAATTCGAACATTACGTTATGATGCTGATCGCACCAGTCACTTGGGAAGTTAAAACGTGGATTATATCATTAGTAGCGGACATAGAGGGGTGAGCTGCGTGGGCTGAGGCCCAACACTTTCGTTGAATATATTTTGGTTTGTCGGGAGCGGTGGAGTGATTGGAAGTAAACTGAATGAAACCCATACCTGTTTGGAATGTATAATCTAGAGTAATTACGTAATGTTCTTTAGAATGATAACATTGAGAACATTCCACAAGTTGTTCACATATACATGCATATACGCGGCAATACAGGCAATATATACACGTTTGGTAAAGTCTTTTGTCATGAATGCCGGTGATATTTCATCACACAAACTTCATGCAATGGAGCTTTTCACAGAGGCCACACCCACAGCGGTAGTACCACCCACTGGTAATAAGTCTTTATCCATATATCCATTGTCTTTTACCCGAGATCGACTTCCGAAGTGAACACATCTGCAATTGACCTCATGTTAACTATCTGAATCAGACTCATGTATATGAGTCGTGCAAATTGTTATCTTTTATTTTAAAGCCTCCACCATTATATAATACATGCAATGTTAACAGTTATAATGGTCATCGAACTGCACGTTTACAAATGTTAACAGTAATAATGGTCTCGAACTGCACGTTTACAAACGATGCAATAATTCAGTGATGTTGCGATAGTGTGGGGGGGGGGGGGGAGGTCCAGTCCAGTCCCAACGCAGGCACTGCTAGGCAATTGAACATAGGGTCATATACTACAATACTATAATAAATGTTTATATCATAAGACTCACAAGTCCCGTATTTTAAATTGATGAATGGAAAATAGGTTGAAATTGTGCTGAAAGACACAATTTCAACTCTATTCGGGTGTGTGTTCACGATGTTATTTTAATTTTCCATATATATTCCCCAAGTGTCACGTATAGGCCTATTCACAATAATTTTTCGTTCATTCAAGTCCATTCGTGACAATGCCAAATTATATACTATAGGTTGACGATGCGCTGAAAGACAATTTACTTGAACAGATACTATCTCCCCCGATTTAATACCGGATGGTATGATTGTTTATGCTATCCATATGGAATTAGAACCTCGCCTTCAAAATGATTTATCGGCAATTTCTGCCATCTCAATGCTGAATTTATAAATAGATCCAAAAATGATGTTGAAACGTTTATTACACATTTCGAAACGAAAACCATTATAAAAGCAAAGCGTTTTAAATTGAGTAATTTGAGTTATTGTTCCTTTGTATTTTGGCGGATAACGAATAAATCGATAAAATGGATTCCGGCACACCACGTGTTTTGTGGGTTTGGTGAATTTGTTCGTATGGGTAGTCCAGGTTGGAAGCGTTAAATGATTTCAAATGGAATTGTAGTCGAGACACGGGGTCACATGTCACTAAGTTATTTTTTGGGGTGAAATGTGGTTTCGCGTTGTTTGCGTAGGAATGCCAAAGGCTATTCTCCAAGACATTGTTTCTGCCACTTAGCATACATTCATACGGAAAGTGGCAATGGTTTCCGATACTCCAAACCTAGACCTACATTTTGATATATCACTTTAGTCTCTGCTCGCAGTTATCGTCAAAAACGAGCCTCCGATCCTAGCCCACCCTCACAGACAATGCATATTCTCAACCGGGAGGGTTATCCCACCTTAAATAGTATTTTTGTAAAATGTTTGTTGTAAATTTGCATTAATATTCATAAAAGTAACTGCTTCACGCCACTTTAAGAAAGGTACCCGTTCATTTTTGATTAATACCTGTATGTACATATGACTCAAAGCTATTGAAAAGGCAAGATGTGCCGAAACCAGTAAAGAGCTATATATGTACATATATGTAATTGTGTAATAAATTTATACATATGAACCATGTACATGATAAATGCTATCGGCTTGGTATTATATGCCATATTCTTTTGGCTAAATTTGCCGGAGACCAGACTATACCACTATAAAGGTTAGTGTGCGGTATTTATAGATCAAAATGATAGTATGGAAGATTGGGTGACTGTATACAATATGTGAATACATTTCAGCGCAGCCCGTGCATTTTACACCACCAGTATAATTATGCACTGTTATTTAACTGTCGTCTGCATTTATCACCTTAACATCCCTCCAAATAAATATTCAACCATTCCTATGTACACTTTTATAACTGACTGGGAGATTCCATTTAGTAAAGAAAGGGATGCACATTTCATGGGTATTTCTCTCCATGAACTCTCTGTGCAGATTTAAAAGAATGAATAATTTTGAGTAAAAACGAGCAGTCAACGGGAGCTGGCGTCAATAACCCCTGGTCACGTGGTCCTGCATATGGTTATAAATCCTGATCAAGAGGTCCTGAATAGAGTTATCACCCCTGATCAAGTGGTCATGCTAATGTTATATGATGCTGGTGGGTCATGCTAATGTGCCATGATGCTGGTGGATCCTGCTTATTTGTCATGATGCTGGTGGGTCCTGCTGATGTGTTATGATGCTGGTGGGTCATGCTAATGTGTTATGATTGTGGTGGATCCTGCTAATGTGCTATGATGCTGGTGGGTCCTGTTTATGTGATATGACGATGATGGGGCAAACTGGTGCCGATGAGAAAAAGTACCGTTATGTTTTCTAAAGTTGTCATTTTCGCTGTGTTCGGATAATCTGAACATATGCAGGAAATATTTAAAACCATATATAAAATATTGTATTACTTGTTGCAAATCGACTATAATCAAGATAGCTATTCACATCGTTTTGCAAACACCAGCGGCCATTTGAGCTTCCTTTTTATTTTTGGGTCGCTTCCGTGGCCGTGTGGTATTGACGTCCGGCCATTTGGTTATACTCACCATTTGATTATACTCACCATTTGATTATACTAAACATTTGATTATACTCACCATTTGATTGTACTCACCATTTGATTATACTCACCGTTTGATTATACTAAACGTTTGATTATACTTACCATTTGATATACTAACCATTTGATTATACTTACCGTCTGATTATATTCACCATATGATTATACTCACCGTTTGATTATACTAAACGTTTGATTATACTTACCGTCTGATTATATTCACCATTTGATTATATTCACCATTCGATTATACTAAAAGTTTGATTATACTTACCTTTTTGATTATATTCACCATTTGATTATACTAACCATTTGATTATACTGACCGTTTGATTATACAAAACATTTGATTATACTCACAATTTGTTTATACCCACCATTGATTATACTAACCATTTGATTATACTCGACATTTGATTATACCCACCATTGATTATACTAACCATTTGATTATACTCGACATTTGATTATACTCACCATTTGATTATACTCACCATTTGATTATACTCACAATTTGATTATACTAGCCATTTGATTATACTCACCATTTGATTATAATCGCATTTTGATTATACTCACCATTTGATTATACTCACCATTTGATTATACTAGCCATTTGATTATACTCACCATTTGATTATACTCACCATTTGATTATACTCACCATTTGATTATACTTTACCATTTGATTATATAAAATGATTACACTCACCATTTGATTATACTCACCATTTGATTATATAAAACTGTACTCACCGTTTGATTTTACTCACCATTCCACATTTGGCACAATTGTTTCTCTACCTAATTAAGAGAGTATACACATTGCCAAACAATCAGTGTTGACGTTATGCTGAATGGTGTGACACTATATTGTTACCAGTCACACACACAAAACAGTTCCCTCCTCATGAATGTTTGTCGGGAGAAATCAAACCACAGTCTGAGCAATTATTCATGAATGGCGTGACCCTATCAACCGAAGACATTTTTATGAATTATGTCCCTTTTAACTTCGTTGTCCAGGCCATATGTGAATCAATTGAAACTGTGTAGCGACTGCACAACTATAATGCTGACACATTTATCTTTGTTAAACCAATTGAATATGCATTAAGTACAGAAAATGCCAAAGACACATACCACTATGTACCCATTAAAGATGGATTATCTCTTCCTATAACAAGTTGTATATAGTTTATAACATAATAGATATGAATCGAATGCCCCTGTCTGGAACGCATCTATCAATAAATATTGATTTTATTTCAAATATTTTCTTATATAGTGTGATGATCATGTGAGACACATATTCGTGACTACATACCGTTCAAGCGATATCAGATAGCCATAGAGATTACTAGTATTAGAGATATTAGTAGAGGCGGGACACATATTCGTCACTACAGACCCTTCAAGCGATATCAGATAGCCATAGAGATTACTAGTATTAGAGATATTAGTAGAGGCGGGACATATATTCGTGACTACAGACCGTTCAGGCGATATCAGATAGCCATAGAGATTACTAGTATTAGAGATATTAGTAGAGGCGGGACACATATTCGTCACTACAGACCCTTCAAGCGATATCAGATAGCCATAGAGATTACTAGTATTAGAGATATTAGTAGAGGCGGGACATATATTCGTGACTACAGACCCTTCAAGCGATATCAGATAGCCATAGAGATTACTAGTATTAGAGATATTAGTAGAGGCGGGACATATATTCGTGACTACAGACCCTTCAAGCGATATCAGATAGCCATAGAGATTACTAGTATTAGAGATATTAGTAGAGGCGGGACATATATTCGTGACTACAGACCGTTCAGGCGATATCAGATAGCCATAGCGATTACTATTAGAGATATTAGTAGAGGCAGGACACATATTCGTCACTACAGACCGTTCAGGCGATATCAGATAGCCATAGCGATTATTAGAGTTCTCTCCCATGTTACGCCCCGGACGTCATATGTCCCGGATTGATTGTATTGTATTTTTCCATAGTTATAAGCGATAATGAGTCTAATTAACATTTATTTATGACAAATTACACAATATAATATATATTCTCTGTTAACAGTAACTACTATTTGTCGTTAGATAAACGATCACAATGTATATACCAGAAAATATTCAAAATATAATCAATATTAATCTTTAGAAGCGTTTCCCGGCAGGGGTCGTCGATTTGTATGTACAAATTATTCCCTGATCATACGGTTACCAGAAAGGTTGCTCTTGTCGCTCAGGGTTACGCGGTCACATGCATCAGTGTTACGCGGTCACGATAATCAGTGTTACGCGGTCACAGTCATCAGTGTCACAGTCATGCAGGCTTTCACGAAGCGAAGCATTAAAGGATTCTACATCGGATGTCAGGCGATCGAGGGTCACAAGTTGCTTATCGACATCGCTTTGGAAGTTGGATAGTTGACTTTGATATAGAGTTATCCTATCTCAATTGATGTCGCAGATGTTTCGATTGTTTATTTTAAGGTTTATTCTTGTTGGCGCTTCGTGTGACGTTATTGCTGGAATAAATATAAAATAGTAATTGGAAGCGAGAGACCATCTTTAAACAGATACAAACGGCAATTATGTTGTTGCACAGTGATGTTCAGAGTGAAGTTTTCAAACCTAATCATAATGAACCTTAAACTCTTTCTGAGATTTGTGATGGGAAAGCTTTACGTGAACATCCTGTCTTTCACAAAGAGAGTGCAGTGCCGGCAGTACAAATATAATAATATATTATTGAATTTCAAATTGTAAATCCACTGTGTTTTCGGTGTACATGTAAACACCCACTAAATTATTCGCCTCTAATTTTACTGGGTCATTAATTTAATTACATATATAGGTATATGCCATGAATCTCTACTATGGCTAACGCCCGTAGAGATCATATTCCACTAGTACAAACCTTGCAACTTTTTGAAGTTTTGACAGGGAACCTTATAGTGAAGTACATTATTAAGGAACACATAATAACTAAGACATATTTTACCCGCGTCATTGTTCGATTTTATAAGGTTCCCTGTCAAAACTTTAAAAAGTTCCAAGGTTTTGTAATGGTGGAATATGATCTCTACGGGCGTTAGCCAGAGAGGAGATTCATGGCATATATGAGCAGAGCCTGGTTGCAATGCAACTGTGTGAAGAGTCACACTCGTCTGTGGGCTTTGCATGATTTTATTAACGGTTTGTATTTTGAATTGGTAACGATTGCGACACAGACTGCAGACCAGGCCTTGAAATAATGTGTCTTGTCATTTGCAGAATGAGGTTCCCAGAGGGTGAATTGAGTGACGCTATCCTGCCTCACTCTCTGAAAACATCATTCTGCTTAGGCCTTAACTGCTATGGGAGACCTAGTATCAGAAGTTCCCCAGTTGAAGTTGATGTTCACCCTTTGGTCACATCGAGTATGCATTTTATCTTCTGCAAATTTTGGGATATAGAAACTTCAGAGAAGGGAAAAAGTTAACTACAAGCAATGTTAATTTGATAAAGATACTTCCCAGAAGATGGTGCATAAGCAGAATGAGGTCCCCAGAGGGTGACTTTGGTGATACTAATCCGTTGTGTGGAATAGCGTCACTAAATTCACCATCTGGGGACCTGATTCTGAATAACGAGAGACACACTATTTCAAGGCTTACTGAAGACTATTTTGTCCCAGGTTCTATTCATAAACAAATTTCAATCATTGTTTAGCTAAGGATGCTCCCCATTCGTGAAATTTCAACACCTGCTTATCGTCACAGCATGGGCGATATGTGTTCTAATGATGTAAACAATTGGTTTTAAAGAAAAAACAAATACTCTGAAATGACCCCTAAAAATCATGGTTTTTAAACCACTTTTTGTTAACATTATTAGACCATATGTATCATATTGTGATGTAAACAGAACTGGTGTTGTTGTACTTAACTATTGCGTAGATTGGTTATACAGGATATGAACAAAGTTGATGAGGGATACAGAAATGAGCTATAACCACCCGTCAGTCAGTCGATACGTCTGTAGCCATAAACCTCATTGTTTGTTATATTTTATCTTTGTTTTTTGTCATGACAGTTAAAAATAATATTATCCAAACATAGCTTTTCTATTTTATGCAGAAGTTTGCAGCAATGATCGTGGTTTATCAAAGATGTCTGTTTTGCAATGTGGATATGTTTTTATTAACCACGACTGGGTGAGACCATTGGTTGTTGCTTCAGAGGGTTGACTGGTCGGGTTGACTAAATATTAATTTAGATGTTTTGACTAAGGTTGTGAGTTAAACAATATGACTAATTTTGGTTAGTTAAACAGTTGTCACACGAGAGTAACTAACTTTGGTTAGTTGAAATGATGAACTCATAAACTTAGTCAATATGACTAACTGTGGTTAGTCAAACGGTTGCCACGAGCGTAACTAACTTTGGTACTACTAACTCGTAATTGCAAAAAGACCAATTAAGTGTCAGTCAAACTGACCAGTTATATCTTAGTTTGTTTTGACTTAGATTGTGAATTAGCCATTTTAAGCGACCAAAGTTAGTTATCCACGTCGCTGTTTACTCCTGCCTGCATTCCGTTTTACTGTATCGATGTACGATATGTTTTTATTCGAGTTATTGGATAGGGATTTGGGGTTGTTAATATAAAAACACGTCGATTGATGGGTGTCTCAAGTAGTTACCTCGACGTTTAAAAACAAATCTTGAAAAGTGTCTGCACAGAAAGTTTTGATGAATGAAATATAAATTTACCTCGAAATTTCGAATGCGTTCGACTAAGATTTTATTTTTTCGAAAACTGATATCTGTCATTATCTCTGAAATTCTCTCACGACATACATATTCATTGCCTATCATACGCGTCTTCCACTGGTTGGTATAACTTCTAAATTTACTACTTTTAACTAACCAGACTAGTGTGGTAGTGGGTGTTTGGTGTTTGGTGGGTATTAGCTGAACGGGATCCGAATATAAGAATATGAAATCAGACACGGTTTCCAGAAGTTTGAGAAGTGTATATTTGATCGAACGAACAAATAACCAGCAAAGAAATAATACAACAAGAGCAACAATGATACAATATATATTTAGAACAAATTAAATTAAAGTCGTATTACATTTATCATTTTAAATCAGAAAAAGGTCAAGGCTACACAGCCCTAAATTATCCATCTATCTTTATGCTATATCGATTAGTATATGGAAAGCAAAATACTGTGTTAACTTTCAGACATAATTTATTAAAGATTTTCCTTTAGGCCAATATACACAAATTGCTAGATTTACATCCAACTTTTTTAGAAAAATGGGGCGGGAGGTCGAACTTTATTTTTTATATTTTATTCTTCATAACATAAATGGTCATGGACAGTTCTAGATATTGAAACAGTATCATATCTTATATATTGCAAGGTGATTTGGATTATCCAATTTGATCAAAATAGACTGGTTAATTGAAATATAATTTGATGATTAACCCTATCATGACTGGAGATTCTTGATTTGTTTGCGAAAACCCTGTGCCAATGCATTCTCTTATATATGCGAATCGCCAATAGGTTGCCTCGGCATATATAAGAGAATGCATGGCCTAAAACTATTTACCTTGATCTTGTAAGCAATTTCATTCTCTTATAAATGCGAGGCTCCCTATGGGCAACTTTATTTAATGCTGTACCAGCGCAACTCCCATCAGGAAAGGGTTACGGCATGAGAAAAAACATTTGCATAGAAGATATGCAAATAAAACAAAATTGAGAAGGGGACTAAAAATAGGGAGGCGATGTAAATCTAGCAATTTATTTATATGGTCTTACTAAGCGGATTTATTATTTGTTAATCATTTTATATCATTACTAAATCTAACCACTTATTTCTTTTTGTTTGATACTTTTATTTCAATAACCAATAATACATGGTAATACGGAACATAAATTTATAACAAACGTGGGCGCGGGAAAACCATAACTATTGATATACATTTAAACAAGACACACACTTATCTTTCATGAGCACAAAGTTGCGCATGCGTGTGGGAAACGAAAATATGACCGAGATAACAACTAAGCGGCAAGTTCGCAGCAAATTAAACAAAGTTCAACCGAGAATAAACATATGTACATTTCTGGGAGTTTTTCAAGACCGTGATTTATTTTGTTCTGATTTATGTTTGGAATAATATATCAATATTAACAAGTAATGGATCATAATGTAGGACTACAACATGCGGTAATAAGCACATCATAAGGTTACAATTATTTCTAAATACATTCAAGACTAAACTTAAAGAAGACTTTATGTAGAACGTCCATTCCACCCGCTGCTTTAGTTGATTATCAACTAATCCAGTGGTGCGTAGCTAATCAGATGTACATGACCATTGTAATAAGTTTTCAAAACACAACTAATACAAGTATTGATTTACTAAAATATTTAAATAATAGTGTTATTTAAATAATTTCTAACTTCTAAATTTCTAACTTTCCTTTTTAGCATGATTTCCAATTAATGGTACTTTTGCCACAGAACTAAGCGTAAAGCGCGTGGTCAGCAGCGATATTACTGAAAACGTTATCGTAAATGTTACCAACTAGTTAGCGCGTTTATAGCGGGCATGTTAAAACGCTATAAAGATCGCATACTTACTGCAGTTTTAAATGTGATGCAACTGAACATATCCCGCTTATAGCGCGGTTTAAACAGTATTAGTAATGAAACATATATGCCGCGGTTATAGAGTCATTTTATTTTAGCTAACTGTAGCCATTTTTATGAGTTAACAATGATGTGTTGAGTGAATGAGTTATTCAATAAACATGCCATACCATACGCATTTTCTAATAGGACTATGCATGGGACACTTGGATAACCTTACATACATATTAATACACATACATCTAAATTATGGTAATATCTTGCATGGATGGTTAATTACTAGACTGTGTAATTCGTGATGTGTTATACGAGTCAATCGTATCAATTGACCCCGAATGTCATCGTACAACTCACTGTGTAATTCGAAATCAACCACCCCCCATTAAAATGAAATATCCACCGATATGGTCATCCTCAAGATTATCTGGAATATAGATATAAGTGAAAGTGTGAAACGATGTTATACATATGAATTTGTATGTGTGTGTGTAATCATCACCAACCGACTAAGCATCTCATATATAGGTGAGACCACATTTATATCGGATAACATCCACTTTCTCCATAAATCATACAACTAGGCGTACTTTTATTTTTAAGATTATTTAAAAAAATTTACGTTGCACCCGTTCAAAGCAATAATTTTTCTCAAACCCATACACGTCACACCCCATATAGCATCACTGGGGGGGGGGGGGCATTTTATTAAAAAGTTCAATTTGGCAATCGAAAGCAATTGTCCATTTTTCGTTATCACACCAAACATAAACGAAATAGAAGCAAATTTGATTTTTGAGACATGTCATGCCGTCATGGGCCCGGGGTTCGAATCCCACCCAATAAAAAAAAACAAACATTTGCACTGTCTCAAAAAATCAATTTGCTTCTAAAATTAGGCACCTGGTATGTTGTATAGTCCCAGGCATGTTCTAAGGGCCAGCTCGGCTCGGCATGTTTCGGAGGCAATAAATACAAGACACACCTTGAATGTGAAACTGTGTAAGAGTGAATATTAATGTTCTAAATCCCATGTTTCACCTTTAGTTGTGATTGGGGGGGGGGGGGGGTGTCGTACTTTATTAACACGCAAGTAGTGTAATTAAGTACGGGTAATTAGAAGTAACAAATCGTTTAGTTTCTATCGTATCGACTGAAAGGGGTGAGCAGATTATTGGTGATGAATGTTCTCGTTAGCTGTCAATATAATATGCATATTTGCCCCGTTACGTTTATACACTGTAGCATTGGCGGGCCAGAGTGTGTTGACATGTTAATTGTTTGGTTCATTAATAACAGATCAGCGGGGATTTGTCGTGAAAACGTACACGTATACGTGGAAATATGCTACGGTTACGGTTATATTAATGGTTCTTCTATTACACCACCGTGTATACTCGGTTTAAATAGGTATATTATATAGGGACGTGTGCTCAATTTTGGTGTGGACTGATGATCGAAAAAACTAAATCGGAGGTAAATGTCGCAGGCCGGAGGACCATTTTTTCAATAATTTTTAAAGAAATTGAGCAGTTGCAACAGAAGCAGCAAAAAAGGGTGTACAATTGGGAAATGATGAGGGGCGGTGTGACGTGTAACTAGGATTGAAATTAGATATGCAATTTGGAGATTATTGGATGAGGGATGTTATATTAATTATATTAAAGGGACGAGAGGGTTTAGTTGTCGAAAATATTTGTTCCAAACACCGTAAACAGATCAATATAAAAACGCATACATTTTGGTTCAAATATACGATCACTATCCCTTAAAGGAATACGGTCCTGAAAAAAACAATATTATTTTCTTTCAATATACCGATAATATATATATAAAATGTCCATTGGGCGCATATAATCTAATATTCGGCCGCCAATCGTTATTTTTATAACGATTCAAAAAAATTCCGAAGTTAGCCGAAGATTTTGTTGTAGACGAAGTCACGTGATCATCAGCCCGATCACGTGATTGTCACATGTAAACAGAAGCATAGCACGTGATCGATCACGTGGTAACTCATTGACAACGCATAGATACGCGACGGCGGTATTTTAAGTTTGCATGTAGTCGATCGCGGCCTTTGACGATTGTCGCGTTATCACACTGCGAATGCAAAACTTCGCCGAAACATCGCCTTTCTCGTAATTAAATGTCGATCTTTATCGTGTTATTATTACTATTATTATATGTATCGCGATGTGTTGTTACTATAAAGCCATGCCCGTATATTATTCAGTTTTGCGCGCATTTATCTATATAAACGCGTGCTCGTGTTTATATTTTTTCGTTACCGGAATAGTCCAAGTTATATTATATATGCATATCAAGATTGCATATATACGCGAAGACTTGCACAGTTATTAGGCAATTATCATCTCGTAAACATTCCAATTTCCAGATGCCATTAGTCGTGTGTCAATAAAGAGCGTTTCGTTTTAATTATCGTAACGCGGTAAAACAACACACAATTGGTTTATTGCTGTCGGATTTAATCAATTATAATCAAGTCATTCATTACCAATATGATATGTTCATTTTTCCTTGGTTATGAATCATGTAATTATTTGGGCAATATGGTGTTTATATATATTTCGGAATATTGCTTCCCCCACCCCAAAACAATCTAGCCGACTGTCACTGATGGAAATTCACTACATCTATGCATCGTTATTGACCTATTAAATTAGCACTCTAGCGATGCGGTCTATTGAATATCCAGGTCATAACTCGACCTCTATGTGGCAATTACGCATAACAATAGGGTTATAAACATCCAATCATATATAAAACTTTTTGAAGGAGGGATAATAATCCGGTTAAATATGGAATCACATATTCAAGTGCTCTTTATTCGCAATATATCGTAATAGTGAACGCTCTTTATTGCGTCAAGGTAAAGGGACTCGACTTAGAACAGTTGTCATCGTGATTTTTTTTTTACTGATTACACCAATACAGGTCAATACATGTACACGAACTTCCGATATGCATGCTTTATATATCCTTCCAAGTCATAGCAATTTCCGCTTTATTAAACTCTTTTTATTCGTACCATATTAGGAAAACTCTTAACATGGAACGCTCTTTATGGAGCCATGGTGAAGGAAATGGGGAATCGACTAAGAATAGTTGTTATCGTGATTTATTCAACATACTCTCCACTTTAACTGCAATTGTATGTATTCGTAACCATGACTGACTTGTCAAATTAAACGCTCTTTATTTGGTATATGTAATCGGTTTCTGATGATTGCGCAACGGGTTTCCCCACAGAAATCCCGCCAAATGGCACGTAAACGAACATCGTTTGGAAATAAATACCGCATTATACCTAACTGAGAGTCACTAGACCGGCCACAGCCGAAAACATTGCATTTATATGGCAATGTTACGAATGAATGATTGTAAATACGGGACACTCGGGGCATATATACGGAAAATTAAAACAACATCGTGAACACGCGCCCGAATAGAGTTCACATGCCTGCTCATGTTTTTATAAGCTTTATTTTTGACACGAAAGTGTTACCTACCCCGCTCAATCGGCCTTCTATAGTTTTTTTGTCAAAACAATAACTTTCCAAACAGCGCTTAAGACAAATCACAAGTGAATATAACTCACCGCGCGATGACAATTAACCATGTGTACACAATGCTATTGATATGCCCCGCAGTAATTCCATCACGCTCACGAGCTGATGTCTATTCCGGATTTTCCATCGTCATATAGGTAGACACAAATAACTCCGATTCCGTGTTTTTAATTAGTTTACCTCGCTTGACGTCATGCGAGGTTTTGCGACGGAGATAGCCGACAACCGGTGGCGGTATTATTTATTTATTTCTCGGCTTAATTATTACGCGATTTTTATGGGACTTGGATTATTGTGATCACAATAGGGGTGGCTTTCCGATAGAGTTTTGTTGTTTCATGAGCACTGTAATCCCTTAAACATCATGCTTACATAAAGACCTACTAAATTTTACCTAAACAAGAGTCTGATTGTGTTATAGAAGGCAGCATAATGCTACTGGCTAATCACACACAAATGGTATAAATGCTCTTTATTATTTCCAAATAAGGAATTGAGCAACAAAGAACTCTCTTTATGTTTACCATCATAATATAAAGAAACACCAGGAAAGTAACTTTTTATGCTTTGTTTACATAACAGTCGGCAAATTTACGACTATAACATAATGTTTATGAGATATTTCTCATTTGTATATTAACAAAGTCTGTCTATATTTGAATATTATTTCGTTTGTAGCGGTGGAAATATGTTCACATGATACCAACCAAGGCCTTCATACCTTTAAGGTATACTACAACTGTTTTTCTTTTCAATAGCAGAATACAGAATGCTATTAAGAAGTGACACAAAACACAGAACATTTGTTTTAATTATAAGTATTAAGAAGTGAGAGATATGTGAGTCAAGGAAACCAGTAACGAAAGGCAATATTAACATGATTTGTCAGAGAATAATTGTTTACGTTCCAATGAATATGTACTGGAAACAAACTGTCTGTACCAGACTTTCATAAACACAAATTATGTATTAATGATCATTAATGGTGTAACGACATATTTCGTTCTTTAATGTCTCAAATGAAAGTGTCAATGACACTGTAGCTCAACTTTGAGAAGAAGTTAAATTTGTGTGATGAGCAATGAATGGAAAGATTTAGAATTGAATTTGGAAATCCAAGATGGCCGCTGGCAGCCATGTTTTTTTGTCGGAATGTCCCCAAAATGACTCATTCTCATCTACATTCCAATTTCAACAGCCATGAAAAATTTCATGATGATCAAACTAAAGGTACGACCTGTAGCCCGTGCTAAAGGATTTAGTCATACAAAGAGTAAAATCCAAGATGGCTGCTGGCAGCCATGTTTTTTGGCCGAATGACCCCAAAATGACTCGTTCCCATCTACATGTCATTATTAACATTCTTGACAAATTTTATGATGATCAGACTAAAAGTACGACCTGTAGCCTGTGATAAAGAATTTAGTCATACAAAGATTAAAATCCAAGATGGCTGCTGGCGGCCATGTTTTTTGGCCGAATAACCCCAAAATTACTCGTTCCCATCTACATGTCAATATTATCATCCATGACAAATTTCATGATGATCAGACAAACAGTACGACCTGTGGCCCGTGCTAATGGATTAAATTTTGAAATCCAAGATGGCCACTGGCGGCCATGTTTTTTGTCCGAATGACCCCAAAATGACTCGTTCCCATCTACATTCCAATTTCAACAGCCATGACAAATTTTATGATGATCAGACTAAAGTTAAAACCTGTAGCCGTGCTAAAGATTTAGTCATATAAAGACTAAAATCCAAAATGGCTGCTGCGGCCATGTTTTTTGGCCGAATGACCCCAAAAGGACTCGTTCCCATCTACATGTCATTATTAACATTCTTGACAAATTTCATGATGATCAGACAAACATTACGAACTGTAGCCCGTGCTAATGGATTGAATTTTGAAATCCAAGATGGCCACTGGCGGCCATGTTTTTTTTCCGAATGATCCCAAAATTAATAATTTGGTCTAAATGTTGATGTCAGCAGCTATGACAAATTTCATAATGATCCGACCAAAGGTACGACCTGTAGCCTGCATTGTTGACGCCTTACGTACACACATACACACGGACGACAAAGCCATGGCAATAGCTCAAACTTTACAATTTAACGACATTTTCGGTCTTTAACAGTTTAATAGGGGCCCCCGGTGGTCCAGTCGGTAGAGTGCCAGGTGGATTACGTCGTCCCAGGCCGTCCAGCGCTGACGAAGCTAGTTCTAACCCCACCATAGGGAGGGTGACCGGAATCGTGTATCTGGGCAAGTTTGTCAATTGCGTTCCGGGGGTCGGTCGTTTCTACACGCAGTGGAACAACTTCCCGGTGAAATTGAGCCTCTGCGTGGTCTTTCCTCCACCCGTAAAATTGACAACGTCGTGTGTGGCCTAGCGGCTAGAATGACGATAAACCCTAATAAACAACAGCAACAACAATTAATAGTTTAATGACATTTTTCGGTCTTTATAATATCTCAAGATATAGGGGGTATTTGGATCTCTAGTTTAACGACATTTTTCGGTCTTTATAGTTTAACGACATTTTTCGGTCTTTAATATCTCAAGATAGAGGGGCCCTTAGGGGGTATTTGGATCTCTAGTTTAACGACATTTTTCGGTCTTTGATAGCAAAATGGAAGAAGTACATATTTGGAAGATGTGGTGGCCCTAAAAAGGAAAGTTGTTTGGTGGTCTTGAAATGCAGTTTTTCTTAACAGTCTTCCTTGATTAAAGTGATGTGAAACACTCCGGCAGACACCGGGCAGAGTGATCAAATAAATAGAAATTAAGAATAATCTTTCTCAAAGTAGTTATTTGTTACGAATATTAATCCAAATGGATGTTACACAACGTCATTCTTATATATTAGTTAAATGCAATGACTCTCGATGGCAAAATGATTTTTGTTTAATTACAGCCGATAGTTGCGCCCCGAATCGAGATGTAAATATTTACAATTTGGAGTAGTTCAGACGATGTTCTATATGAAGTGGTGTGGTAGATCTTTTTGGAAATTTTCAGTGATGTTAGTAGAATGATAACATTCCCCACGTTGGAAAAGTGCCTGAGCACTAACTTATCAATTTCTCGCTCCCGAAAAATTCCATAATATGTCTTTAAACATATATATAAATCTCCGAAAAAAAAAATTCTAAAGCATTAAACGATTTGCTATATTTCCACTAGGGCATATATTTCATCTGATTTTGCGAGAATCCATATATACTTTTTCATGAGAATCCAGGGTAATTTGCGAGAATCTAGATTTGGATTCTCGCCGAAATATAAGCCCAGATTTCACTCTGAAGTGTGCCTAAATGGCATAAATTGTACCTTGGTTCCCATGTTCGCTATAAACTAGCTTGAAATTCGCAAACCAATGAATTTTTTTTCTTCAGAAAATTTACATTTTTATGATTCGCGACATAAATTGTCACCAATAAAAACAAATTTGATTCATCGTGGAAGTTAGTCGGTGACTATAAATAATGTCACCATTCAACTGAATGTTGTTGAATTCTATTGAGATGTGGAGCAGACAATATATTGGGAGGCTCGGAGGCTCCATAGCATGAGGCCCCACCCCCTTTTTCGTTTGCCGTATTCCATGCCCTGTTATGAGGTACGCCGTATTTCCGGCCCCTCTGTTAGGAGGTATTCGGTATTCCAAAAATACCGGTATTCGTACGCCGACCTTCCAAAAAATGAAGTTTTCATATATTTTTATGTATTCCATATGGTATTCCGTATTCCAACTTCTGTGTTAAGTGGTATTCCGTCTTCCATGGGGGTGGGGGTGGGGGCCTCTAGCATCTGCTCCTCAATCCTTACCAGATGTCAGTAAAAGTTTCCCATTTCATTATTTCAGTTCTTTAGCAATCTTAATCATTATATGTAATGCCCTGACCATGCTCAATACTAGCTTGAAATTGGCGAAACAATGAAATTTTTTTCTTCAGAAAATTAATATTTTTATGACTCGCGACATAATTGTCATCAATAAAAACAAATTTTATTCATCGTGGAAGTTAGTCGGTGACTATAAATAATGTCACCATTCAACTGAATGTTGTTGAGCATATTTCAACCAATTTTGGAAGTTTAAATGAATATTTTCTTCACACTCAAAGTCAATTGACAAATTTCAGGATTTTAGCCTGCTTTGTTGGGACCAAATATTTGTTGTGCACACTGAAGGAACGTCTACCATCACTCGATAGGCCAGATTATGCCCTGACCATGCTATAAAGTATTAAACTAGCTTGAAATTGGCAAAACTATGAATTTTTTTGGTTGAACAAATTTACATGGGAATCTCCATAGAAAACGGTTATATTTCGATAAAAACGAAAGTAATGCGAAATGAAAGTCGGCACTGGCCAGAATTGTGCAGAATAACATATGAGTCAAGTTATATGCGAATATTTGACCTCATTCGATTAAATAGTCTCGTATTTAAGGAATCAATGCCAATGGCGCTCGGACATGTGGAATTTTTTTCCGTCGCACTCGCAGACTGTAAGGCGGAATTGTGAA
Source organism: Siphonodentalium dalli (assembly GCA_032622095.1). NCBI lineage: Eukaryota > Metazoa > Mollusca > Scaphopoda > Gadilida > Siphonodentaliidae > Siphonodentalium > Siphonodentalium dalli. The sequence goes on from CP136069.1 coordinate 206,804,879, forward strand.
ATGTAAACACGCATTACCTTTTGTGAGAATAACACAAGCGCAGACTTTATCAAAGTAATGCAATACACAACAACAAATAGGATAAAACGGATATAAACACGGTATAAGTGAGAATAAACGTGGAAACAGTTGACAACATTTGTTCGGTTATTCGGCAAAACCGAAGGTATAGATTTATGGTCACTAACAAGAAATTCAATTAATTGAGGAAAAACACCCACTGTCCTGAGTGGTATTGATAAGCTGTTGGGGGGGGGGAGAGATATTAATTGTGTTAAAGTGCAATGGGAAGTAATTGCGGTTAAGGGTAATAAGAACTGTCTTATTGCATTCTCATTGGGCTTAATCATAATTAGAGATTCCTTAAGTTATTGCGGTTAATCGAAATTGTCTATTAAATGTCAATTTTGATTCCCATAGAGATCATCAATGATGTCTATGCGCAGGGTCGACGTGCCAATATTCTCTATTTGGATTCCAATTGTTGGCTCATTAAATATGCACATACCCGGTATGCTTAAGATACAGTCGTGCACGAAGCGAGCTCCCGTAAGTCGGGTTTTGGATCCCATGCAGTTAATGAAAATATCATTGAAATAATCAGTTTCCCCCAATAAACAACCATATATTCAATATACATGTTTTGGAGCAGAATTAGGCAGTCCATATTGGACGCCATCATGGAATTTATTTTTTTTGGTTTAATTTTCACACATATTTATTAGTTATGTGGATGGAGTTCTCATTAAACCTCACATTCTTATATTGGTTACAGTAATGCCCAAAGTAATTGACCACTTAACCACATCAGAATTATTGGTAATTTTTCAGCATTTAAAATCCTGACAAATTACCCATTATTCAGCTGTGGTCAATTACTTTGTACATTACTGTATGAGGATTGAGTTATCATTACACCTCAAATCCTTATATTGGTTACAGTAATGCCCAAAGTAATTGACCACTTAACCACAGCAGAATTATGGGTATTTTTTCAGCATTTAAAATCCTGACAAATTACCAATAATTATGCTGTGGTTAAGTGGTCGATTACTTTGGACATTACTGTATGAGGATTGAGTTATTATTACACCTCAAATCCTTATATTGGTTACAGTAATGCCCAAAGTAATTGACCACTTAACCACAGCAGAATTATGGGTAATTTTTCAGGATTTAAAATCATGAAAAAATACCCATTATTTTGCTGTGGTTAAGTGATCAATTACTTTGGACATTACTGTATGTAGATGGAGTTAAACCTCACATCAGTGTGTTGGGGATTTGGACCTTGACTTGGGACCTTTTGTTTTTAACGCGACAAATGCGCGTACACCTTATACACAAATTTCTTATGTAATCAGAGTTTTTCTTGGATAAGATGAGTTTGAAGCCTGCTTACATTTCAAAATGTTGTCAGTTTTATATTGTCTGCAGCGGAACTCAACGCGTTGAAGCAAAAGTTAGAAAAGATAAAATGTGTACGTAATGAGACTATAATACAACTGAAAAAATAAACTGAGGGAGGGGTGGGCGATACAGGGAACTAAGGGTTGAACCGATATAAATTTGTAGAGCGATAACGACCGATGTTGACATAATATGCATCTGAACTCTACTGTTGCAACATGGCTATAAAATAGGGGGGTGTCAGAATCTTAGTCATCTCTATATAGTGCCAGAATAGTCATCTATAAGATGTTGGGTTGGTTATATGGACTCGGAGAAAAAGTGGTTTGTACCGATGAACTGACATAAATTAGTGGAGCGATGTTGCATCGCGACTGTACTAAAGCAGCAATGATGTAAAATGGGGGGGGGGGGAGTCTGAAATTATCTATCTCTATAGATGGCACCAGGATTATATAGATAGGAATAGCAATTGATATACGTATACAGTATACTATAGTAATACCATAGACATATAAGTACAAATATCACGTGATAAAATATTACGTTACGTGAATATACCGATGAAAGAAATAAATAAATTGGACCGGGATTAGAGGTTGGGTTGGTTTATATGTGGATAATTGGATATGGAATTCATACCGATGAAACGATACAAATTAGTGGAGCGATAATGACCAATGTTGACACTTACCGCTATACTTAAAGTAATTGACCACCAGCAACGTGGTGTCACCCCGTTAATAATGCGGTACTATACCACGGTATCCTCCAATACCGCTGTACTGATACCGCTTGTTAACGTATGTGGGAGTAAATACCTCCCCTCAAAGTGTTCCATGAAAATCACTGCGGTATTCAAAAAAATTAATGCGGTGCCCGCTAAAAGACCGCGGTATCATCGCCCAATACCGTAATTCCACTGCCATGACCGCCTCGATACAGCTACCGTTTATTACCGGTATCACCGTGGTCATGACCGGGGTATCACCCCGTTTTTCTGGTCAATTACTTTGAGAATAGCGGTAGTCAGGCTACGCGCGGGAGAAAATAGGGGTTGATACGATAGACCAAAATAAATTTGTCAGGTGATAATGACCAATGTTGACCTATAAAGTAACGCGACTATACTGTCGCATAATTATCAGGTGTAACCGGTCAAATATGAACTCTAGTGACCAATATAGAACAGGTCAGAAAACATTCGCAGGGCCCTAATTGGCCTAAAATTTATTTAACACTCCATTTGCCATTATTGGCATTAAAATTGATTTATGTCGATAAAACTGTCATTTTTCAAAATTTTAAGCTGAGACTTGGAGTGTGTTGGTGGGATAGCTACATATTCGTAAAATGACAGAGTACAGCACGCAATTATGTTTTAGATGAAAGAAATGAATTTTTTTCAATGATAAAATTTAACATGGAATTTACCATTAACAATAACATCGATTTATGTCGATAAAACTGTCATTTTTCAAACTTTTAGGCTGAGACTTGGTGTATGTGCGTGTGATACATATATGTTCCTAAAATGACCGAGTCCAGCGCGTAATTATGTTTTAGATGGAAGAAATTGAATTTGACATTTTCACAAAAACACGCCAATTCCGAATCCAGATGACCTACTTGCAGACGAGCGCTCGTTAATATTCATGCCAAGAAATACAGGCGTCAAACTCATCTTTTTGGAAGGTTAATCCGATATACACATATTGAAATAATCCTTCCAGAACACCTTCCAAGATATAGAAGAATATTTTAATAGATTAGGACGCCAAAACAGTCGTAATGAAAGAATTAAAATGCACATCGCCTCAGCTTCGATTGTCATCGGCATTGGAATTAGACCATTGTATCTGTTTTGCGCATGCGCAAGTCACTTTCCATATTTGGAATTTCCATATATGGGATTTGTGTTAACATGATCACCGATCAATCCATTAACAAACAAATTACCACGCAATTATCTTAGCATAAAAATATATTGTAATTTATGCAACTACGACCCTGGTGACCCTGATAACTAATAAAATATACCGGCCAATTCATTTTAAGATCGTTATTTCACTTTGCTTTAAGCATAAATACACTCTTAAACGCACATAAACGACCCATTGGCGTTAAAATTAAATATACTCGGTATTTATTATATTAGTTTTTTATTGCTCAGTATAGAGTTAGACCCTTGACACCTGTCAATATATTTGGGCTGAATTCATATGATGCGGTATTATTCCTCGAAATAAACAACAAAGCAGTCGTTACTTCGAAATGTCGTTTGGGCTAACATTTACACAAATCCTTCGCGTGTTCTCCTCAATTGGCACGCAGGTTCTCAGTCGACACACAGGTTATCCCAGAAAGTGGTGTGAAATAAACACCCAAGGTTTGGGTGAAATAACATTGCTACTGTGCTATATATCCTATATATATACTATAGAGACCTTAAAATGTGCATATAGTGTCCTAAGTGCGACGTCAGAATACAGCAGCAATTTCAGCTTCCTTTTCTGGGGTTGCTTCGATGGCGTGTGGTATTGACGTCGGACTTTGAGTCGCAAGGCGCGCTCGCCTTCATGGGCCGGGGTTTGAATCCCACCCCAAAAAAAAAAGCAAATTTGCTTCTAAAAATAGGCACCTGGTGTGTTGTATAGTCAGGCATGTTCTAAGGGCCAGCTCGGCTCGGCTCGGCATGTTTCGGAGGCAATAAATATAACATTGCTACTGTGCTATATCTCCTATATATAGACGGAATAGCTTGTCTCTCATTGTTGCTTCTTGATCTGTATAACGAGTCAGTTTGAAAAAAGGTATCCCAAGATATTTGTATTCGTTTACCTCCATATTGGAATCGCCCAGCTTGAATTTTTGTTGGTTTATGTGTCGATGCGAGGAAGCAAAAATTATCCCTTTCATTTGGCAGTGTTAACGGTTAATCTCCAGTCTTCGCCGTATTCATAAAATGCATTTAAAGCTTTCTGTAGGCCATCCTTAGATTCAGCTAGCAGTACAGTATCGTCAGCATATAGAAGTACAAAAATTCTTAGATAAATCGCCACTGTGTTTTCTATGTCATTAGATATTTATTTTAGGCCGTCAATGTCCTTGTTTAAAGGACAGATTCAATGTCATTCAAAAATAGACAAAATAGCATCGGTAGGCCGACGTTACTTGTGAAATAGTCCGAGTGCAGCTCACCTACCCTGGTAGATATTATGTACAACATTTAAACATTTACCATTAATTCCCTGCATCTGGAGCTTGTACCACAACCCGGCACGCCACACCGAATCAAATGCCTGTTTAAAATCTACAAATGCACAGAATATATCTTTTTCTTTATATGTCGAGTAATGTTGATTAAGGCAGACAAAGTAAATATATGGTCAGATCTCGATAACCCAGCCCTGATACCGGTTTGCGCATTGGATATTACGTTATTTGTTTCAACGATTGTTCTGAGTCTGTTATCAACGATTCGCGTAAACAACTTCCCAAGAGAATTTAGTAGTGTTATAGGACGATAATTTTCGTAGTTATGGATATCTCCTTTCATTTTATAGATGGGGTTAACTATTCCTATGAGCCATTCGGACGGGATTATACCACTATCAAAAATCCAGTTGAAGAAGTCTACATAAATCGGGATTGAAGGGTCCAAAGACACTTTGGTGTGTTCATTTATATCATCATTTCCCGGGCTTTGTTTGTTTTTTATATTTTCCTGAAGGCATTCCTAATTTCTTTTTCTGTTACAGTTATATTAATTTCTGGAGTTTCCATTACGGTGTCATTTAGCTCAATCGTGTCAAGTCGCTATCAGCGCGGGCGTCATTGACAACTTTGGGCATATGTTCAGCAAAGCTATTAGCGTTGATTAACGGTTTTACCGTTGCTTTGCGAAAAGAGAATTTTCCCGTAATCTCTTGCATGGGTGACTGCTTTACATAGCTTTAAGTTTTTTAGAAAAGTGAAAATTATATTTCAGAATTCTGTGGTTCATTACACTTTTATATAATTATATTGCTACACTCTCGCAATGTGGCTGATGATTGCTCGTTTTTTGTCTTTTTATTAAATTTCCGCGCATTTCTAAAATTTGATCTTGCATCTTTACACGCTTTGTCAAACAATGCCTTATGTCTATGCCAATGTTTATTTTTTCGCCAAATACAGAATGATCGCTTTGCAGATGTTTTGAAAAGGCGTTGGATTTCATCGGCTATACCGTCAACATTTTTTGCACGTTTATCTAGTAAATCACATTTAAGTGTGCTTACAGGGACGTGGCTAGAGGGTCTCCATTGGGGGGGGGGGGGGGGTGTCCACATTTGGAAATTCCAATTGCACCCCCCTTGAATCAGAATTAGACCAAACACAAGTTGTGCATAATTCCATTTACACCCCCTTGCACATGAGTGCTCAGGCCTAATATCCTATATATGCTTCTATATTCCAGGTATGAGAACATTAAGATATTTTAACCTCAAACATTGCATAAATCCTAACATCTAAGGGTCTAACTCTAGATAAATGCACATGCACGACCACGGGCAAGAGACCAGGACACACCGGGCTGACCATGGTTGTTCGGCTCGGTGTGAGAAAATTTTGAAAAATTTACAAGAAAACCGCAAATCCTAGAATCTGGACTGGCCTCAACTGAAGCTTTCCTATAGTGTTGGATGTATAAAACCCCATTCCCCCTCGGGTTGGAAAATTATCCAACTGATGATGTAGTAAAATATTCTTTTGTTAACTAATTAGCAGTTTTGTATTTGCCACGGGGGAGGGACAAAGACACACCGGGCCGACCATGGTTCGGCCCGGTGTGGGGAAATCTGAACAAGAGAATCGCAAAATCCTAGCATCTAGACTAGCCTCAAGCCTTCCAATGACATTGTTGACCAAATGTATGACAATATTGTTTTCTTAAATTAACCAGCAGTTTTTGACTGGCCACGGGGGAGTAACCAGGACACAAGCTTTCCAAGTGTTGGAAATTTCCAACCTGTCACCCCCCTAAGGTTGGAAAATTTCCAACTGATGACCTTTTCTGTCCAAAATGTTGACAAAAAATAGGAAAATATGCAAATATTGGTCCAAAAACAATTAATTCCCCCCAATAAATTGTTTGAAAATCAAACTACAAGAACATTTTCAACCTATTGTTGATGTGAAATTTCCAACTAATGTTTTGGCAGGTATGAAATTTCCAACTGTTGAAAATTTTGACCAAAGTTGGGGAGGGTGAGACACCCCCAACCCACCCTGTCGCCACGTCTCTGTGTGCTTATATCATCACGGTTGAGGTTTTTCTACAAAAATATCACATTTAGATTGGTCCACAGTATCGCGACAGGTTCTGGCACAAGCTCCAATGGGTGCGTACATGTGTTAGTATTTTCACATTTCAGTGTAAGGAAGAGGGGGAATATACATCGGATAGGGTGTGGCAAAAATCTGGCACATCAAATTTATGTATCGGATTCAATAAACCAATTTCAGAAATAGCATAATCCACCAAACTACTGTTCCTACAAGTTAATTTCCCAGTTCCTTTGTCTGATCCCATGCGTCCATTCCATATTAAAAGTCCGTTACCTTTACATGCTGCTATAAATTTGTCCCCAAATCTATTTTTGTGACTATTCATATATGCTCTCTCAACGGGGATGTCGAAGTAGTTAAGTCTCATGACGATATCAGTATAGAGCGAACTTATACCCGAGTTGAAGTCGTTATCTTCGTCAACAAATGGTTCTAACTCTACATCAGGCATCGAATGTGTACGCGCGTTGAAGTCCCCTATTAAAATCATATTCCCTTTATCGTCTTTATAGACAAAATTTCCTCATCCAATTTACCAAAACATGTAGCCGATTAATATGCACTACTCTGGGTGGGATATATACAATTCCAATCAAAATTTGTTTATTTGTTTCCGCGACCCTCCTTTTTATCTATAGCCAAAGTACAAGTTTACATATATCCTCCGAATTACCTTCACAACTTGACGCATGCTATCTTTATCGCAAGTTCGCAACGGCTATGCCACCATATTTGTGTCTCGTCAAAGCACTTCTGTTATTACGGAACAAATGATAACCATGTTCTCTATTCCGAAGGTTTGCTATTCCGAAGGTTTGCTAGTCCGAAGGTTTGCTATTCCGTAGGTTCACTATTCGTAGGTTCACTATTCTGAAGGTTTTTGTTATTTAAAGGTTAATTCTATATTCTAAAGTATTGAGAGGGTTCTTTATCACGAAGTCTCTTTTTATGAAGGAAAATAACTTGAAACTTTGTTTCCGCGGGTTTCAATGTCATTACGTAATACGTGTTTTCTCAGAACATATTCACGTCACGCAGCCCACACACTTGCTATGTGCCCATACGATGTAATGCCATTACGTATGACGTTATATCTCAATAATCTTAGAGGCTTTAAAAGCCAACATAATTTTGGAGTCACCGATTGTTTTTTATAGTGCCTTGATTTTCGGTTTTAATAACAATCTATGCGATAAAATATGATTAAAATATTATAATTCATCATCATTTGAAACGTCTGTGTCTGAGAAGATGCCCATAGAGAAACAGAAAACAGCTGAAATCATAAAAAGATTCCCCCGTTATGGCTCCCAGAATGCAACAGAATTCAAACTAAAATGTATATTCAATGGACGGGGAATAACTCTATCTTTAAAATATAGAGTTATTCCTCCTCCATTGAAAATAATACACTTTGCGCAACAAAACCAGATGAAACTTTAGCACAAAATCACGTCAGTAATTAACCAAAAACAACATGTTCACAGTTTATTACACCGGATAAGTTGATAATACAATGTTAGAGAGCTTCCTATTTCAAATGGTATATAATATGATTAATATGGCATATATTTTATATATGTGATCTGGGGGTTCGAAAATTAAAGGGCATTTAATGTTGATGTTTCTTTCAAATACAGATTGCCAGTTCGGACAGACTGTATCTCTTACATGTAGTTTATTTCAGTCAAACAGTCATCGTGTTTACAACTTTTCATAATAAACGATAAACTGTTACTGTGTACTTGGTATTAATAAACGACACCTGGGGCAATTTGGGAGTTAGAACGTGGTGTATAAATGTACTATATGTGAATACTAGGGTAATAGTATTTATCATTCCTCGTGTGGTTTTTGTGGGGGGGGGGGGGAACATTCGGAATAGCGAATCTGCGGAATAGTGAACCTTCGGAATAGCGAACCTTCGGAATAATGAAACTTCGGAATAGGGAACCTTCGGAATAATGAACTTTCGGAATAGCGAACCTTCGGAATAGAGAACCCTACCCCATTTACAAAACCGCAAACTTTTTCTAGGTGAGAACTATCGCAATCGAGTTGTTTTTATCGTAAATGTTTAAGTTAGGTTCAGTATAACCATGGAGGACATTATCGGTTACGTCGCCTCTAGAAATGGGTACTTTGCATCTTGTATCATAATCCCTATACTATTCTCATGGCGCCTATGGTTATCAAAATCAGTGAAATTATCGAATTGCACATCAGCATCCAAATTCACACCATGTTCGTTTACATCGCACATTGTATCATCACAATCAACACAGTTGGTTAGATCTCGGTCATGTTCAGTTTGATAAATGTTTTACATATGAGCACATCAGAGGAAACTTTCCCATTCCAACCTCCATACCCGTCCTACGGGTAACCTTTCTGATGAGTGTCTGATCCCGAACGGATGCGCGGTTTCTTTGCTCGTCTCTCACTCAGACTGATATTTTAATATTCCATACCATCGCCATCTGCATCTATATTATACTTCTCATCCTTTTCACCTGGCAATGCAAATAATTTGCCGTCGATATACAGTTTATTCCTGTATGGCTTCACATCATTTCCGGTATTTTTGGCTTTCTTCTTTTCTGGATAAAGCTTCTTTCTATCATCTTCAATCTCCTATTAAGTTTTTATTTATCAATTTCCTTGTATTTGAGAGGACACCAGTCATGTCCTTATGGTGCACGAACGTGACTATTATCGAACGCGGCCCTTGTGTCTTAGGTCTGGCACCGGCGAACGTACTCGTACCACTTGCACCTCTTGCCAATTCTATGCACGTTCCCGAATGGAATATCCTCAGCATCCACCACTGACATCTCGTCCTTCAAAAAATTCCTCAGTAAATGTTCAGTATCTTCTCTATGAACGCTCTCTGCAATACCACCAAATACCAAGGTATTTTCCATGTCAAAATAGGTATTTTTCATATAATCTTGAAAGTTCATGCGCGCGCCTCTTCTACTTCGGACTCTGTAAGTAGTAGGGATGTTCTCATTTATAAAGAAGTTGGTGCCTCTGAGAATGCCTCTTTTTCGTTTGATTGCATAACGGTCATTCGGTCTTGAAAATCGTGCCAGTATTGGTCTCGGGCTTTTACCTTTGCCAAGCCGTATAGCGCATTTCAGTTGGTCTTCCATGAAAAGTTTCTGGACTATATCAGTTGAGTGTTCGGCCTCCCATATACCTGTGAATATAAAATCATTTCTCATGAATCTCGATTCCACGTATGTGACCTTTTCTAGCACACATGTAGTTCATCAATGAGGTATACTTTAGCGGAACTTTGTCTGACCCTTTTCTTTGACAAGATAATGATTACTTATTCTGAGACGCGTAAATGTTGAGCAGTTAGCTAACGAAGCTAATATAGGGTTCTAAAACAAATTATCTTTTTAAAAAATCGATAATTATGTTCTTAGTTTATTTTTGACATGTTCTGAAGTTTTCAATGTGGTTTTCTCGAAGCTGACGTTTAAATGTCTAGCAGCGTGAATTTCGTTACTTTTTCCTTATTAAAAAAATTTGGGAAAATGTGGCAAATAACCATACCCGTCCTAACTACGGCGAGAAAAAATTTCCTGTGAAAAAAAATTCTGGAAAAAAGTTCAAAAATGCCTCGAAAGTAGGCAAAGTCCGAAAATGAACGGAAATTGGCCGAAACAAGTGGTGGGTCATTAATGGCCACCTCGGCCAAAAATTTTGGGCGGATTATTTTTTAGGTCGAGTCCGAAAAAGTGGGTCGAAACCCAGTTTTCGCTCTGCTCGGTCGAGAAAATTTCGGAAAATGTGGCAAACTATCACATATTAAAAAATGGCCACCTGGGCCGAACTTTTTGGGCCGAAAAGTTTTTGGGTCGAGTCCGAAAAAGTGGGTCAAATAGAAATTCCCGCTCTGCTCGGTCAGGAATATTTGGGAAAATGTGGCAAATGACCATGGCAGCCTCTTAAGTAGGGCGAGACAACATTTCCTGTGAAAAAAAATTCTGGAAAAAAGTTCAAAAATGCCTCGAAAATAGACAAAGTCCGAAATTGAACGGAAATTGGCCGAAACAAGTGCGGTGTCATAAATGGCCACCTCGGCCAAAAATTTTGGGCCGAACAAAATTTGGGTCGAGTCTGAAAAAGTGGGTCGAATCGCAGTTTTCGCTCTGCTCGGTCGAGAAAATTTCGGAAAATGTGGCAAACTATCACATATTAAAAAATGGCCACCTCGGCCCAACTTTTGGGCCGAAAAGTTTTTGGGTCGAGTCCGAAAAAGTGGGTCAAATAGAAATTCCCGCTCTGCTCGGTCAGGAATATTTGGGAAAACGTGGCAAATGACCATGGCAGCGTCTTAAGTGGGGCGAGACAAAATTTCCTGTGAAAAAAATTCGGGAAAAAAGTTCAAAAATGCCTCGGAAATAGGCAGTCCGAAATTGAACGGAAATTGGCCGAAACAAGTGCGGGGTCATAAATGGCCACCCGTCGCAGCTTCAATGGATCTGCAAACACCCTCGTCCTCTTCTGTTTCTCACTAGATATTTTTGCTTCGTGTCTGTCTTTTTGCCGTTTATAACCACAACCGCGGCAAAGTCACCATTAGTGTGAGACGCGGACAAGCCCATTCGTATTATTTTACCATTCGCTAGCGTGGGGTACCCACACAACCTATCTCCAGTAGCCGAGTTCCCCATGGTGAACGGCCGATCGCCGCCCCTTCCGAGTAAACCACCCTACGTGACGCTGCCATTGGATTCTGCCCAGATAGCAATCAGGGCACTACCCGGCGGAGTACTCACTGAGTTCGGAGCACTGTATAGGGCCGTAGATACTCATCGTATTTCTAGTACCAAACTGATCGGTAGGTCACTATTCAGACGTGCACCTCTATCATCACGGACCTCTATCTTCAATTCACTCAGTGTTCCGCACTGAAGACGTTTGAACTCAGGATGCTCGACTCGGAGGGTGCCGATGCCACCACATGAGTGACAGCCCAACCCAACCGTTGCCAGGATGTTGGACGGAGCCCCATCTACAACGGAACTAGAGCTGTTTATCTGCTCCAAGTGCAGATGAAGCATTTTTGTGGATGCAAAGTTGACGGGGCGGTCCCCAGTATATGTGCCCACAGAGAGCCACTGGCCATTTAAACCGTCGTCCAATCCGAGCAAGGACAGCAGTCTAAATAAGATCTCCTGCCCATCGTCCACGGCTAGAGTTACCAAACCATTAAATTTGTATGTATGGTGTCGCTGTTTTCCTCCACAAGGTCCCCTATCTGTGTGAAGTTATACAGCCCGGAGGAACGTCTATTTCTTTAATAATTCCGCGACTGTTCTTACACGAGAACGAGTCCCCATTGCTTATGCTGTACCACTGAACTGTATAAGTGATGGAGCGGAGGCCAACTCGTAGATCCCCACCGCGGCTGTCAATGTATTGGAGGAGGTCCACCGCCTCGCCTTTTTGGACATTTGTGAGTGTTATGAACATACCTATAGCGAAGCTATAATTATATGTATACAAGTATACAATATAATAATGACGAATACGGCGTTCGGCTTTAATAGCGAGGCTAAGTACAGGACTGGTGGAGTATTTAACTCCAAAGTTGACATAGAGCTAACACGTTCCAAGATCCAGATACAGACAGACCTATACGCGGGCGCCTTTCCAGTTGAGTGTCCTGATGTGTTTCAGAAGTACCTGCTGCCTAAAGTCGAGTCTTTACTCAAGACGTAGCCATGATCATTTGCCACATTTTCCCAAATTTTCCTGACCGAGCACAGCGGGAATTTCTATTTGACCCACTTTTTCGAACTCGACCCAAAATATTTTCGGCCCAAAAAGTTCGGCCCAGGTGGCCATTTTTTAATATGGGACAGTTTGCCACATTTTCCGAAATTTACCCGACCGAGCAGAGCGAAAACTGAAATTTGACCCACTTTTTCGGACCCGACCCAAAAACTTTTCGGCCCAAAAAGTTCGGCCGAGGTGGCCATTTTTAAATATGTGACAGTTTGCCACATTTTCCGAAATTTTCCCGACCGAGCAGAGCGAAAACTGGGATTCGACCCACTTTTTCGGACTCGACCCAAATTTTTTCCGGCCCAAATTTTTGGCCCAGGTGGCCATTTATGACCCCGCACTTGTTTCGGCCAATTTCCGTTCAATTTCGGACTTTGCCTATTTTCACAGGCATTTTTTCACTTTTTTCCAGAATTTGTTTTCACAGGAAATGTTGTCTCGCCCTACTTAAGACACTGCCATGGTCATTTCCCACATTTTCCCAAATATTCCTAACCGAGCAGAGCGGGAATTTCTATTTAACCCACTTTTTCGGACTCGACCCAAAAACATTTCCGCCCAAAAAGTTCGGCTGAGGTGGCCATTTTTTAATATGTGGTAGTTTGCCATTTTCCGTAATTTTCCCGACCGAGCAGAGCGAAAACTGGGATTCGACCCACTTTTTCGGACTCGACCCAAATTTTGTTCGACCCAAATTTTTTGGCCGAGGTGGCCATTTATGACCCCGCACTTGTTTCGGCCAATTTCCGTTCAATTTCGGACTTTGCCTATTTTCGAACTTTTTTCCAGAATTATTTTTCACAGGAAATTTTGTCTCGCCCCACTTAAGACGCTGCCATGGTCACTTGCCACATTTCCCCAAATATTCCTGAACGAGCAGAGCGGGAATTTCTATTTGACCCACTTTTTCGGACTCGACCCAAAAACTTTTCGGCCCAAAAAGTTCGGCCCAGGTGGCAATTTTTTAATATGTGATAGTTTGCCATATTTTCCGAAATTTTCCCGACCGAGCAGAGCGAAAACTGGGATTCGACCCACTTTTTCGGACTCGACCCAAATGTTTTTCGGCCCAAAATTTTTGGCCGACGTGGCCATTTATGACCCGACACTTATTTCGGCCAATTTCCGTTCAATTTCGGACTTTGCCTAGTTTCGAGGCATTTTTGAACTTTTTTCCAGAATTTTTTTTCATGGTCATATGCCACATTTCCCCAAATTATTTGAATAAGGAATAAGTAACGAAATTCACGCTACTTAACTGTCTTTAGAAGCTTGTTATTTACAGGCTTGTTAATAGTAATGTCGACAGAATCTGATGTCGGAGGGTACAGTCAAGCAAAATTATTCAAGACTTTTGACTATCGAAATTCCACCTAACCCACTGCATGCGGTGTTCACGCAATACATCATTTAATAGACCGCTCACACAGCTGGTGGAATTTTAACGGCGTATGAAGCCATTTTACATAAAGCGTTAATATATAACGGATAGCTTCCTCATTCGACTTTGACTGCATTATTTGAAGCGTATTTACCTGCTCTAAGCGTCATTATGTAACGGATAGCTCCCTAATTCGACTTTGAGTGTATTATTTGAAGTGTATTTACCGACTCTAAGCGTCATTATGTAACGGATAGCTCCCTAATTCGACTTTGACTGTATTATTTGAAGTGTATTTACCGACTCTAAGCGTCATTATGTAACGGATAGCTCCCTAATTCGACTTTGACTGTATTATTTGAAGTGTATTTACCGACTCTAAGCGTCAATATATAACGGATAGCTCCCTAATTCGACTTTGACTGCATTATTTGAAGTGTATTTACCGACTCTAAGCGTCATTATGTAACGTATAGCTCCCTAATTCGACTTTGACTGTATTATTTTAAGCGTATTTAACGACTCTAAGCGTCATTATGTAACAGATAGCTCCCTAATTCGACTTTGACTGCATTATTTGACGCGTATTTACCGACTCTAAGCGTCAATATCTAACGGATAACTCCCTAATTCGACTTTGACTACATAATTTGAAAGGGTATTTACCGATTCGAAGCGTCATTATGTAACGGATAGCTCCCTAATTCGAATTTGACTGCATTATTTGAAGCGTATTTACAGACTCTACGCGTCAATATATAACGGATAGCTCCCTAATTCGACTTTAACTGCATTATTGGAAGTGTATTTACCTACTCTAAGCGTCATTATGTAACGGATAGCTCCCTATTTCGACTTTGACTGCATTATTTGAAGTGTATTTACCGACTCTAAGCGTCATTGTGTAACGGATAGCTCCCTAATTCGAATTTGACTGCATTATTTGAAGCGTATTTACCGACTCTAAGTATTTGTTTGCATTGTGTGATATGAAGTTCAAATTCTTACATGAATAACCCTTGGCGGACTCCGATTGTGGAGAGATATGAAGGACCGAGACCTGTACTTGTGCCTTTGCTATAAAGATTTGACTTATATAGTGATTTTAATATTTCCATTGACAATCCTGAAATACCAGTTTCCATGTTTCTAAAAATAATTTGTGGATTGTCACTATCAAAACCATTCCGGGGCTCAACATATGTTAATTGCATAAGCATGTTTCATAGAGGATGTATAAGTCTGAATTGACGCATGTAGGTCAAATGCACTATCGACTGTACGTTTGCCAGTACAAAAGCCGAATTAGTTTTTGTTGATTATGTTGTTAGCATCGATAAATGTAGCTAATCGGCGATTAATAATTTTATTGAATAGTTTCCATAAAGACGAGCTCAATTAGGCAATTGTACAATAATTATTCGGATTGTCTTTCCCCCTGTGTTATGTATTAAACTGAAAACAAACTGACTCCATTCAGGGATACAATAACCGGATTGTAAAATGATAAAAGTTTGAATAATTTTGGCAATCATTGGACGTACTGCATATTTGAGAACTTCATTGAAATCTGATCCGGACCAATTTTTACCGCCTTTCTTGTTTTAACGATACGGATGGCCTTATCGATTGATATTGCTGTTAAATAGTCACATCCGTTAATGTCGTCATAAACAGAAGGAATATTAAAATATATACCTAAATTGTTCTTATACCAATCATAATGAACGCGTAAATAGTATGTTATTTTCAAATTAGTACCCTGTGTTATGTAAATAAAAGCCAAAACTGTTACAGATCGGAGATTAAATTCTTGCGGCATGTGTGCATCAATCTCATTCAAATTACAATAATATTCATTTTAATCGACCCATATTACCCGTCGCGGCAGTGCAAAACACAGCTAATGTACGTTAATGCATGATTGGCTAATGATCAGACAGAACACATGTACCTAACATAACGGTTTTTGCAAAGAGATTATTCAGTGAGTATTTTCTCCCAGGATATTATAACTACGTCATATGCCAAATAAGAAATTGACGATGATATTTAGTTGTATCTAGTAAGTTGTGCGGTCTAATCAAGGAATTGATACAGTAGTATGCCACGATATAAGCAGTTGGCGTGTTTGTCATATCATTTCTTACTTGTTTATTCATGTTCATTATACATTTTTGTCACGGCGTGGTGATTACCTTTTGGGTTTATGATAAAACCTGTGATGCATAACTCGTCTATATGTGGAATGTTGTGCCTCGAACCAGAATGGCAAAGGTTTAAGCCTTACATATTACCAAACAACGTGCTTTTCACGAACACATATCATAATCGAACTGAATTTGTTTTTTGTATGCAGCTTTTATTCCACACCCATCGATTCGACGCACATGTATTCAACGGAATACGAGCCGTTGGATACATATTAGTGTATACCTCTAGTGGGATACAAGTCGTAACTATTCTTGTTGATGTTGTCGCCAAGAAAGATGACGTACATTATGTCAACGATCCGATTCGGGTGATGCCCATAAAATTACTGGTTATTCATCAGTGTTAAATCACAATAAAGGTAGCCATAGTGTCCATGAAGGTGACAGTAATGAATTTAATTTATCTGACACAACGGTGTAGAATAAATGCAGAATACAACTTGCATAATAATGTCGAGTCTTTTATTGAACTCGTTGCGGACGAAACGGCGAAATATATCCTTGCTCCATCTGCAACTCATTCGATAAAATATTCCGATTAATATGCGCGTTGTGTTCTGTCTATATATCGCATCCAAACTTTAATTATACTATACTATGGTATTGAGGAAATTGTCATAATTTGGTAACTTTAATTTCTAAATTATAACCTACAACGAAGGCCATTCGTGCCTTTAAATTAGATTGTTATAATGCGGTTGTTGTGTTGTTATAACCTGCTGGAACCCAGAATACATTTGTATTACATGATCCTACCTTTATTCCATTCAATAAACACATTCTGTAAATTGTGATATTAAATATTGCCAGGTGACTTTTGACTTCCGGTTTGTCGTCTGTTTACATTCCGTACGCTACGTCTCAAAATTCTATGGCTTCCAATATTTTTCCAACAAACTATCATGAATGAAGAGTTTGAAAAGATCTGACATTAAATATACGCAACTAAATACGACAAATGGTATTTATTTATCTGGGAATATTTCTTTACGCGGGCAAACAACGCATAGTTATATGAAACGTCATCCCATGTCTTATAGACGCAGATGTTAGTTTCGCGTCCCATTTGTTGATTTAAGTAAGTTCTGTCGAGGTTTGGGATCATGTAATAAATATAATCTACAACTCGTCCTCAGTTTATATAGTCAGGAGGCAGGTCAGAGAAAATGTGGCTAGAACAATTTTTGCTAAACATTTTCAGTACCATATGCCAACAATGCTAATAATGTGCTATGGGATACCCCCAAACATAAAATCATTGTTGGCAATTTTCTAGTTACCTCTGTCAAGGTCAAGGTCAAATTAGATATGCCAAATTTGCATAAATTGATCTCAAAAACATTTTTATAAAATTTTCAAGTGAAATGTCTGAGACCGCCAGAAACTTTGTGTCCACATTAAAGGTTCTCTCAGCATTCCTCTCACGTTGGTTAGGTTGTCAAATGTGTTGCCCATAGCAACAGTTGCTATGCAATTAAATTACCCTAGCAACAAGACCAAATTCTAACTTTAACTATTTTATTTTCATGCCAAATATACCAAACTGTTCACAATTAAATTGTTATTTGGCATATGTGCTTCAAAAAATATATATATTACCAAATACACTCTCTCTTCTTCTTTTAGTTGTATACCTTGAACTGAGAACCTTTCTGTTGCATTTTCCCTATTTTTACTATTATTTTCGTGAAAACACGGGTACTCTAAATAACTTTCAAAATTGCGGACAAATTCTTTTATTCAACAACTCGGAAACATGAATACACGTATGCATGCATATAATGCTGTTATAATTGATGAAATAAATGAACTTATTGAAAACAATATCTATGCATCACCCATAAACACATACACAGGCCCCTGGCATATGCCGAGTAATAAGTTTTTTTGTTTTTTTGTTTTTTAATAAATTTTTATTTGAAAAAAGACAAATACATTGTGATAGTACATGAAGTATACATTACAGTTAATGGTTGGTAATTAAACAGTTTTTGTCTCTTTCGTTATTTTTTTTGGAGACTGTAGAAAGGTAGAAGAGAAAAAAGAGTGTGGAGTGAATGGTTTTATGAATGTTGTGTTATTTAGTTATATTAAATTTCCATTAGTTATAATAATAAATATTATGAAAATGAAATATTGGGTATATATGTATTATATATAATTTTTTCTGAGTCCCTCACGTTATTAGGTATATATATGCTAATTATACAATGCAAAATATTAACATTGAGGGGTTATTAATTAGTGTTAGCATCGAGCTAAAAGTCTTAAAATCTGGTATATTTACGTAACGTGATTATGTACGGCATGGATAGGTGGTATACAATTAATTTTACTCACTATATGATTCAAATAAGTAAGCATACTGTTAGGTAAGTCACACAACACGGCACATGTCTGGTCAGCATTCGTGTTTAAACACAGTTTTTACAATACTAAATAATATTTACGGAATACTTGTGTGCCAGGCATGTGCAATGTTATGTACTACATTTCCAGCATACATGTAAATATATATAGTTATGTATGTGCTGTTTAACTGTAATAGTGTAACAGACCTTTCCATTTATCCCACCGATATTCGAACTCAGTATATCTAGATTTGCTGTAAAAAATCCATCTTTCAGTTTTTGCGTACATTCGTATTTCTGCTTGGATATTTTGCAATTTTGGTAATTCAGATCTCATCTTTGATCGGTATATATTATACTTAATTATGACCAAGATCATATTTAGTTTCTTCTTCCATTTTGAGATGAGGTTCATGTTCATTTTGGGGTCTTGAATCCAATTTTATATATACTTCGAATTCGATTTGAGTAAGTGTTCGATCTGATACGGTAGTATTGGGTTGTTCATTCGATCGTTGTTACTTTGTTGATAGCTACTAGAGTTTTCCATTTTAGTTAGGTATTTTTTTATTGAAGAGATTATACAGTTGTATGTAAAAAAATCTGTTTTAATGCCATATAACCGTTTTGCTTCGTCATAGGACATTAACTTGTTATTATCACACATAAGATCGTTCACAAAATATATGCCACGAAGGGCCAACGATCTGTCATTAATTGCGTGTTTGTATATTTAGAAAATATCGTTATTTACAATCGTCGATGAGAGCACATCACTGTGCTTTTTTGGAGCCATCTTTAAGTTTAATATTTTCCATGCATCTAGAACGTCTATCCAGAATTGATTGATATATTTGCTTTTAAATCTATTAAGGGCACATCCATTCGATAGATACCATTTGTCATTGTTTTTACACTCCATTTGATATCGGACGAGGTTTTGCCAAGAATCCGGTTGAGTTATGTAGCGTTTCACCCATGATATTTTCATTGAATGCATAAATGTTTGGATATCAATCATTTTACAACCTCCCATGGAATAGTCTTGTTGAAAATATTTCCTAGCAATTTTGTCAGGTTTTTTTATCCCATATGAAATTATATATATCTTTGTTTATGTCAGTTAAGAATGTTTTTGGTGGATTTGGAAATGTCATAAATAAAAACGAGAGTTTAGAAAGTACCAATGACTTGAATATTGTGACTCTCCCGATAACCGTCAGGTGTCTTTTAGACCACACAGAAAAAATTGTTCGTATCTGGATGTACGCTGTGATGTAATTATTCGAAAATATATCATCGGCATCTAATTGGAAATTTACACCGAGAACTTTAAAACCATTTGATAGCCATCTTATTTTCCATCTGTCACATATAGAGTCAGTACAATCTCTTTTCTTACCAATCCATACCGCAACTGTTTTGTCGTATTTAAATTTTAAACCTGAATGTAATAGCTCGAATGCATTGTCAAGGCTTTGGGGGTCACCATCAAGAAATAATGAGGTATCGTCAGCATATTGTGAAAGTTTAAATTCTGAATTCCCTATCTTAATACCCTTGATATTTTTCCATTTCCGGAATCCTATACCTAATATTTCTACACACAATAAAAAAATGTAAGGCGAAATTGGATCACCTTGGCGACAGCCCCTCGAGATTCTGAAGCTACGAGACACATGCCCGTTGATATTGACATTTGACGATATACCGTTATACAAGCAATTAATGATTTTAATAAAATTATCCCCAAAGTTGAAGTATTTTAAGACTGACGACAAGAATGACCAGGAGACCGAATCAAAAGCTCTTTCGAAGTCAAGGAGTACAAGTAGTCCAGGAATATTAGCAGATTTTGTTGTGGACAAAATGTCTGATATTAATCGTATATTTTCGCCAATGAATCTACCTTTTAAAAACCCACTCTGGTCATGATGAATAAGATCTTGAATGACACTTTTCAATCTTTCAGAAAGTATACCGGATAGAATTTTGTATGACACATTAAGACGTGAAATAGGTCGCCAGTTTTTTAGGAATTGTTTTGGTTTGTTTTCTTTTGGAATCAGAGTAAGAATACCGTGTTTCTGTGTAACCGATAATTCACCTTTATCTAAGCCGTAGTTTAATGACCTAACTAGGAATTTACCAATTTTATTCCAAAACATTTTATAAAAATCACACGAGAAGCCACTGGAACCAGGGCTTTTGTTATTGCGCATATGTTTTAAATAGGTTAATGCCTCGTTTTCAGAAATACGTGATTCAAGGGTGTGAGAGATTTCTGGAGATAATTTATTTGGGAAATTATTTGTGTTATCATTTTGAACGCGAACAAATTGTTCAATGTCCGATACATTTGTGTTCTCGTGTCTATTTTCATATAATTTTTCGTAATATAGTTTGGCCTCTTCGAGAATATCATTTTGATCTGTAACCACTTTACCATCCTCTTTTTCAACCCGAAGAAGTGCTTTATTCATATAATGTCTTTTTTCTAAGTTAAGAAAATATTTAGTTGGTTTTTCCCCATCACTGACCCATCGAGCTCTTCAACGTATCATTGCGCCTTCTAATTTCTGTTTTCTTATATCTTCTAATCGTAGTTTAAGTTGTTGTAATTTCTCAATACCATCATCACCAGTAAGCCGATTTTCTAACACTTCAATGTCTGCTTCAAGTAAAGATTCTTCTTGGCGTTTAGTATTTGCTAGTGCTTTTGAAAAAGTTAACGTCGTTTTTCTCATCTCCATGAGCAATGTTTCAAAGAATAATTGGTCGTTTATTTGAAACTTTGGACTCTCTTCGTTATCACATAGCGTGTCATTGTCCGACGATTTATACTGTTCGACAGTCGTCTTTACAGTTTCATTTATTTTATCGACAAAAGTTTTATTAGAAAGTAGAGAGTTATTAAATTTCCAATAGCCACGCCTGGGTTTCGTATCACATAATTTGAAATTCACGGTCACTATTGAATGATCGGTACGATAACCAGGTATTACGGAAGATGATTCAATAAAAGGCAAAATACAGTTTGGTATGAGAAAATAATCTAAACGTGCTTGTTTAAACAGGGACTTTCTTCGCCAAGTATATCTTAGTTGTTCTGGGTTCTGATATCTCCATACATCAATGAGGTCTTTTTCGCCGATTAGTTTAAATGGTTCCTTGCGAGCTTTCGGGTTATTGTCAGCAACGTAATTAAAACAGTCTTTTGAAGGATTAAGGGCAATATTGTAATCACCACAAATCACAACGTTATCAGATATGGTTAGTATTTTGTTAATTTTTTCATAAAAAGATGGGGTATCTGCATTGGCTCCATATATATTTACTAATGTTAGCTTGAAATCATCTACATTAATTTCGGCTATGAGCATGTTCCCATTTGGGTCCGTATGTAATGCATTAATCTTTAGACCAAATGTATTATTGAATAAAATCGCGACGCCTCTACTTGATGATTTGAAAGAATTAAAGCAACATGTATAACCCCATTCCGATTGAATAAATTTCTCTTGATCGCGAGTAAAATGAACGTCTTGTAAACAGTAAATGTCATACTTCAACTTTTTAAGGTATGTGAAGACATCTCTCCGTTTTTTCTTGACAATTCATTGAAAGAATTATAACCGACATCTATTAATTGTAGATTGTTAGAGCAAACCCATTTTCAAAATACATGTGAATAAGAAACAAACATAGTGCAAACCTTAGTAGAGGACAGAAATACATTAAAAAGAGGATTGTGTGCAAATTGCTTCCTAGTTCGGGACAGGCAGTTCCAAAGCATATTGTTTGAATGTAATATTAAAGACAGTTATTTTTGTGTTTATTACACAACCGCATGCATATGTGCATATGGTCTATGTGTGTATGAAGGGTGTGTAGTGTGCATTATTAACTCCGTAAACAGAATAGATAACTATTTAAATTTTAGGTCTAAATTTTTGACTAGAATTCAATGGTGTGGTCAATTCAGTAATGGGCTTTAATTCAGTGTGTTTGTATATACGTATGGCAACATGTGTATATACTTAACAATTTTAAAAGTCGACATTAATCGGTAACAAAAATACACAACCTGGTATTAATTAGCCAATGATTTGTCAATATAACTTAAACAATCTTTGAGAACGCGAGATGTATTGCAATAAGACAATTAAAGTTCAGCCTTATATGTAGCTTCGCAAATTAATGTAAGATGTGACATATATCGGACACGTCATGGCTGAGAAAAGTACAATCTATAAATAAAATCAATCAATATGTGTTTGGGCAATGCAGCTGAAAAGTACAATCTATAAATAGAATCAATCGATATTCAGGTTGACAACAAGCGGTCAGTGAATGGTCAGATTAATAGTTAGGCCAGAGTAACATAATGTTCAGTTTGTCAAGGTATGTCTGTTAACTTCACTTGGTGGTGATTGGATTAGTTTATGCGCAAGTGTATAGTGCCATTGCTATGAACTATAATCTCGGCATATGTATTTAAAAAAATATTATTCCACTTATTGAGATAATGTAGAAGTATGACACACGATATGTGTATATGTGCATCAGAAAGGAAAACATATTGGCAGCGAAAAATGAATTATAAGAGGGGGTTCAGATCGGATTAAACATGCCATTTTTAGTAGGGTGGTTACAGACATTGAGCGAAAAAAGAAATTATAAGAGGAGATTCAGATCAGATTAAATTAAACAGGACGCTTTTAGTGGGGTGGTTACAGATTTTGAGTACTGTTATAAAATTATGTGTCAGAAATGGGGAGAGAAAGAAATTGACAGCGAAAAATGAATTATAGGAGAAGTTTGCAAGTAGGATTTATCAGGTTAATTTTAGCGGGGTTGTGATATTGGGCGGATGGGGTATCAGGTCGATGTCAATATAGCAGTTATGTACAAAGGTGAGAATAGTCATATCACAAGTCATTTTCTAGCGGTCGAACTTTTCGCAGCGTCTTTGAATAAGTGGTCCAGGTTTTCTAAAATGTCAACTTTAACATTCGTGTCGTTCTGCAGCTTTGCCCAGATAAACCCGTTCCTGTGGTATCCGTATTTGACCATCCTGTGGTCAAACAGTGAGTTCATCAGCTGCAGATTGTCCCTAGTTAAGTCGTCGCGCACTTTAACCGGGGCCATCGATCCGTCCGTCTTCTTCTGCTTCAGAACTTTTCTCTTTTGGAACACCTTGTTCCGTGTATCGGTTCGCAGGAACTTCACGATACACACTCTTAAAAAAATAGGTACTTCATAGTACCTACGTAGGTACTAAGCTTTGTCCCAGGGGGAGTACCAACTGTCTGGTACTCTGGGGTACCAAAAGTTTAGGTACTCTGGAGTACCAAAAGTTTAGGTACTCTGGAGTACCAAAAGTGGTACTCTGGAGTACCAAAAGTGGTACTCTGGAGTACCAAAAGTTTAGGTACTCTGGAGTACCAACAGTTTAGGTACTCTGGAGTACCAAAAGTGGCACTCTGGAGTACCAAAAGTGGTACTCTGGAGTACCAAAAGTTTAGGTACTCTGGAGTACCAAACGTTTAGGTACTCTGGAGTACCAAAAGTGGCACTCTGGAGTACCAAATGTGGTACTCTGGAGTACCAAAAGTTTAGGTACTCTGGAGTACCAAAAGTTTAGGTACTCTGGAGTACCAAAAGTGGTACTCTGGAGTACCAAAAGTGGTACTCTGGAGTACCAAAAGTTTAGGTACTTACCTTATAAATATTTAGATTCTATCCGGGCATTGTGCATATAATACCCACTCTGCCTTTATGTCACCGAATTCATGACGCACACGACATGAGGTACCAAGAAATACACGCTTTCTTGACACACCCATTATATTATATGAAGTACCGAATATAAAGACAGGTACTCTGAAGTATTTAGGTACTATGCATAGTACCTAGCAATTTGGTACTCCAGAGTACCAAACATATAGGTACTAAGTAAAGAACCTGCCCAGATACCAAGCACTCGAAATTACGAAACATGACCGACGGAAAATTTAACAATGTGGCAATTTAGATTCCGAATGAAGCTATGGCGTTTAAACATTGAATAAAGTACAAAACCACTCCATTACATAGTGATAATGAAATAATCGGAATTATACATGCATTACTTTTATTAGTATAGAACCTTGATCGTGATTTTGTACTTAAATCAAAGTTTAAGATATCGATTTCAGGATTCCCTGTTCCCTGCATGTGTAGTAAAATTGGTCTGAATGTCCAAAAATAATTTCTTAATTTGTGTGCAATAATATTAAGTAAACATAAATCAAACATCTTGGAACTGGTCTGGATGAAACACCGATCGATCTAGAATAGCCCGATAAATAAAAAAAAACTACCTTGCGATAAATCGCAAACCTTTGCGATTCGCAAACAACTTTGCAACAAGTACCGGTATATATCAGATTTAGTGTAAAGGTTTTCGATTGATTACAAAATGTTTGCGATTAATCGCAATGGTTTGTGATTTATCGCAGATATATTTTCATGCATTGGCATTAATTGACTTGAATCGTATAAATATAAATATAATCCGACAACTTCAACAGGTCTGGGTAAACCACCAATCGATCTAAATAGCATGGTTGGGCTAAAATAGACCGATCGTTCTTTGGCAGCAAGCATGCATGTGGTATAAGGCGAGCAAACCTTCGCGATAAATCACAAAACATTGCGAAAAATTACAAACACTTTGCGATAACGCGCAAACCTTTACGATGAATCTCAGACATCTTTACGAGGACTCTCAGACTGCGTACTGGGTGATTAAATATTGCGAATTATCGCAAACATGTTTGAGATTTGTGGCAAACTTTTTTGGTGCTAAAAATATCTTAATTTGTGTGTAAACATTATAAATCAGCCATCTTAAACAGGTCTCAGTGAACAACCTATCAATTTCTAATTGAACGGTCGGGCTAAAATAGACCGATCAGTCATTCACAGTCAGATCCAAGAATGTTCAGAGAAACAAAACTTTGCGAAAAATCACAAACACCTTCGTGATAACATGCAAACCATTACGATAAATCTCAAACATCTTTACGATAAATCTCAGACTACGTACTCTGTGAATAAATTTTTTTATCTATCGCAAAGATGTTTGAGATTTGTCGCAAAGATTTTTTGTTGGCACTAATGGGCTTCTATGAATATCAGAAATCTTAAACAGGTCTGAGTGAACCTATCAGTCTATGCCCGGTCGGACTAAAATAGACCGATCAGTCATTCACAGCCAAATGCATGAGTGATGAGGGAGCAAATCTTTGCGATAAATCACAAACACTTTTGTGATAACACACAAACCTTAACGATAAATCTCAAAGATCTTTACGATAACTCTCAGACTACGTACTGGGCGATTATATTCTGCGATTTATCGCAAAGATGTTTGAGATTTGTCGCAAAGGCTTTTTGTCGATAATGGGCTTCTGTGAACATTATAAATCAGACATCTTAACAGGTCTGAGTGAACAACCTATCAATCTATAATTGCCCGGACATGCTAAAATAGACCGATCGGTCATTCACAGCCAATGGAACAAATCTTTGCGAAAACTCCCAAACCTTTGTAAATAGTGTGCGATAAGCAAAATACTCAAAATTGGGGAGACCATTATGGTAACTTTGGTTAATTAACTGTTGTTTTAAAAATACCGCTATACTAGTAGCGCTCACTAGTCCTCGCTACAAGGAGATGTTGAATGGGTTACCAGAATTATTATCACTCTCCAAAAAAAATTGCCACGGTGTTCAGTGTTTTGTTTATCGTACACTTCCAATATGCTGTATCAGTAAATGAACAAATACTAAGATACATGTAACACAAAGAGAGTTTAATGTATTTAATATATGATAAAGTTTGGTAAAGCCATAGCTAATAAATTATTCTCCATTCGCATCTATGCGTCAATAAGTCAACACTTGGCATTGCCTGATCACCAGAGCCATATAATGTAGAATTTCGCTAATATGGTTTCCAGTTACAGTGTATGGATGAGGTTATTTCCTAGCAAAGCGAAAATGGCCAAATCGCTCAGAATGATAACCACACATGTAGCCAGACATGTTTTCATAAGAACATGAAGCATCTGGACATTGGAATGGTCTACATGTTCATGTATGTATACCGTACAGCTAAGCTCTAATTGACCCCTCCCCCTTAACGACATTGGCCACCGATATTACGAGTAGTTGCGAATGATGGTCAGTGACCAACTTTGAATGTTAATTAAATCATAAACAAATTATTAATTGAAATATTGTTTTGTGTATAGTTAATATGGTGCATGGCGCTGATGAAAAGGTGGACTGGGTGTTTACAAGGTGTCCATGTGATAAATTAGTGTGAAGTACAGTGGTCGCAAAATATTATTTATAAGACTGTAAGATTATCTGCGGTTGCCACATATCAACCACTTGACCATGGTTGAACGGCGGTATGGTATAACCGATGTCATTAATGCCCTACAACCTTGTTAAAGGGGAGGGTGATCAATTGAGCATACCGGTAGTACGTTACTAAAACCTTGCGATTGCGATTGATTCAGTTATAACGTGGAGCCCAGAATTGGATCCATATCTCCGAGATTATCCACCATTCCATAAATATATCAGAACAGTATCACATCATCACAGGCGTTTCGATCAAAAGAATGGCAGACTCCGTAACTTGGCGACATATGTCATGGCGACATGGTTCTCAAATCACGTTTCGATGAAAATTGAAGAATATTATCTGTCGTCCTTTGCACAGGTACTTGTACATTATACCCATCAAACTTGTTGAACTGTGACGTCATGACTCTGACTAATTTCTACAGAATCGGATGTCTCGTAATCATAGTCACCAGTGGTTGACGCTTGTGGGTTAATTCAGGTTTATAATGTTGTGAAACTTAAGTATCTGTCTTTTGTAATTCACAATACTTTTGTGTTGTGGATGTAACACCACTGCACTCAATGACTTTTCAATTCGGTCTGGTTCGGTTCACCGAAAATTTGCTCTTTCAATAATGTAAACGCCAGTTATTTTTTCGGAGGTTATATATCATCTTGTCCCGTCCATGTACAACCATAATCCACAGAGTGCTGACAATATCCCAGCTTATTGAGAAGCAGTTAGGTCAAATTTCACACACAAAAAATATGTTGATGAATTTCAGAGAAGTTACTTCCCTAATCTTAAATCCACCCAGCGAGCGAACGACGTAACTAGAAACTGGCACAATACTAATGCGTGTAAGCCGACTCCGATAACAACATAAAATGTCAAATTCTGAGGTTTGTTTGTCTCTTTGTCCATGTTTATTTACTTCGAAAAAACTCAATCGTCTCAACTTGAAGTGATGAACGCCGCCATTTTATCGAGATCGGCTAGTACCAAAAGAATTATATCACGTGATGCCATCACGTGGGTATAACTTGGGTACCGAGATCGCGCTAGTACCAAATTAATTATCACGTGATGCCATCACGTGGCTAACATTTGGGTTCCGAGAGTGGATAATACCAACATGTGTGGTACTATATCAATATTTAGAACCAAATTATTCTCGGTACCCGTTGGTCTGGTACTAACAGACATATTGGCACTACCGTAGTACCTATATGGCTTGTTATTTCTAAGTGTGCACGGGGGAGGCTGTGATTTGGAAGGAAGTCGATGAGCCGCTACAATATCAGCAGTACTTATCTTAATTTCGGTCTGCGACTGATTTACAATGTTGCAAAATCTTTCTGCCAAAGTGTGATCATCATTTTCTGTGACCTGGATATCCAAAGCTCGTACACACGTTTTCCTGGAATATTGTTCCGCTTTATTTAATTGTTGCCTGAGATATTTTATGTCTGTCTTTAAATTGTCGTGTTCAGCACGATACACGTCAACTTCTTCTCGCAACAAATCTGCTTCCGTCTCGTAGTGATTAATTTTGTCAGTCAAATCCTTTATGTGCACCGAAATATGCTTGTCGATATCAGCCTGCAGTTGCGTTTTGAAAGATTCAAACTTCTCTTCTATGCCTTAATATTATAATATACTGAGACTAACCTGTTTAGTTGTGGAACTTCATGCAAACATATAGCAATGCTCAGTATGTCTACTATAAGACTTATGCACGTTCAATTTACAAGACGGTCATAATATAAGTAATATATTACAATCGATAATAATATCAAGACGAATGCTTTTATGATCGAGTTTGTTAATTGGCCCCACATAACAGTTTATCGGTATCTTCACACAATTTCAATAAAAATAAACTATATATAGACAATTGACGTTAATTTACGTGGAAATTAGAATGTATTTACATATATAGTTTTCTATTATATATTCGCCTCTGGTTTCACTCGCACATTCAATATGCCAATAAGAGCATGTATAACCATAAAACCAACAATAGTACACCTTATTATGACCTTATAGTCCATGAGCTGGTAGGCCCCTCGTGCACCCATGCCCACTAATTAACTTGTTTGGTATTTTTTATATACCCTAATATGTACTTGTCAGGAAAAACGATGTTAACAGAAAATATTTTGGGTCCTAGTGTACCTACTGGGTCAAAGTTTAGCCTTACTCGGTTACAATTTTTTTCCGATTATGATGGGGTGGGGAAACTAATTTATTACATGATCCTACCCTTATTCCATTCAATAAACCCATTCTATACATTGTGATATTAAACGTTCGTTTAATAACAGGAAATAGTGCCAGGTGACCTTTGACTTCCGGTTTGTCGTCTGTTAACACTCCGTATGCTATGTCTCAAAATACTATGGCTTCCAATATTTTTCTAACAAACTATCATGAATGAAGAGTTTGAAAAGTTATGTCATTAAATAAACGCCATTGAACGCGCCAAAGAGTCTTTAGTTATATGGGACTATTTCTTTACGCGGTCAAAACAAATAGCTACGTGAAACGTCATCTCATGCCTTATAGAAGCCGATGTTACTATCATGTTTGTTTCGCGTCCCATTTGTTGATTTAAGTATGTTTTGTCGATGTTTTGGATCATGTAATAAATAGAATATTTAACTCGTCCCCAGTTTATAGCGGAAATTACAAAACTCGTCCAGTAAATTAGGTCTAGACCTCGCCGAAGGCTCGGTCCAGACCTAATTTACTGGACTCGTTTTGTAAATTCCGCTATAAACTGGGGAGGAGTTGTAGATCCTCTATATCCCATATACGTGATGTCATTGTAATTGGATTTTAACAGGTGATATATCATTTTGTAGATATTTGAATATATTATAATACTGGTAGCAAAAATAATATGACGTTTCAATTGATGATGTCACCAGAGGTTAAAAGATCACACAATGGTGATGAAAACTCAAATATAATAGTATGAGATCTGATAAGGTGCCCCTACAACCCCGACCACATGACTTCATATCAACCCACTCATTTTCTTCCTTATTATGTCCCTAAACTTTTAAGCAATGTTGACACGAAAAAGAATTGTCCGTGTACACACGAGACAAGATAGCGTCCAACATCGCCGCCATTTATGAGAAATGCACTATAAGTCAGTTCGATGCATTATTAAGAGCACATCTTGACAAGTGTGTACAATTGTATCTATTATTGTGAAGCTAAGACACAATGCTACATTTTTATAACAAAATTGGAACTTCACGTCCAAGATGGCCACCAAAATGGCCACCAGAAATGGAAACTATAACTATATCTTCTAAATTAGTTTCTGCTGTTTGGAACTGGTTGAGAATTGCAACATTTCAATTTTACTGATCATTGGAGCAATGAAATATGCCATTAAGTGGGTACCAGCCCCTTCCGATCCCTCAAAAATTTAATTTTACAGAACACGGTATAAATTTCACCAAAAATGGATTCTAGTCATATTTCAACAAGAAATGGGCAAAACTGTGCAATGTAAGCCAGGCATACCAATACTTATAAATATTCCAACTCAATGGATAAAAACGGTTACTTTAGCTCAAAATGGCCACCAAAATGGCCGCTAATAATGGAAATTGTAGATATTGCCCAAGCGTGTCCTGCACTCGGAACAAGGTGTGGTTGGTAAATAAAATCGACTAATATGCCTTCTATACATTGAATACTAACACTGGTGATGCACCACGTTTAATTGTTACCATTGTAACCACTGACATTACCAGCTATATTGGGTTTTTCTCTCACAAACTGGACATCAAAGTCAGCAAAAATTTACTTTTTCATTTGGACTATTTTTTGTTCAAGTAAAATGGATCTACATGTATCTTTGGTAGCAAATGTGTTTTTTTTAGTTTTTGGTATGTCTTAAATGTGTCACACTGATGTGGTTTGGACCAAATTACTCAAGATGGCTCGCAAAATGGCAACCACATTTTATAAAAAGTTTAGTTTCACATTGTTTTCCAAACATTATTCTCTGCTGTTCCGAAAATGTAGCAATTTGTGACTCACTTGGTTTTAAATGTGTTACTTAATCAACTGACAACTAAATGTTCTATTCTGGTTGTCTCAGCACCTTATGCAGCATGACAAATTCAATTTAAAGGTTGCAGTATGGAATTTTGCTGAAAACTTCTTTTGGGATTCTGGCTCTGCCTTTGAAATGAAATAGGCAGAACTTTCAAACGGAACTGAGATGGACCATAATATGTGTCTACTCTCGCCCATTACCATCAACATTTATCAAATAGGTATACGCGTACAACCCACCGTGACCATCACTCCATATACACATAAACACCACACAGATGACCATAGACTCACTCGTTGTATACAGATGCACCTCACCATGACCATACCGCCACATATGTGTATACCCGTACACCCCACATTTGACCATACAGCCATGAGTCACCATGCAGGCATACTCGATCACCTGACCCACGACCATACAGTCACTCCCTTTATACATGTTCCGCACAATCGTGATCATACTGTCACTCCTTGTATACATATTCAACTTACCATTGGACATACGGTCACTCCCTGTATACCTATTCGCCACACCCATGACTATATAACCACTCAAGACATATACACCCCTTCCATGACCATACAGTAACTCCAGGTATACATATACACCTCACCAATGGCGATATAGCAACTCGCTTTATACACAAACACATCACCGAAGATCATACAGCCACACTTGGGTATACCTGTACACCCCATATGTGACCATACATCCACGAGTCACCATGTATACTGCTAAACCTATATACCCATAACCATATAGTTACTCCCTGTATACATGATCAAAACATTCATGATCATACAGTCACTCCATATATACCTATTCACCTCACCATTGGCCACACATTCACTACCTAATCGCCACACACATCAATATATACATATACACCTCACCCATGACCATATAGTCACCCAATGTGTCATATACACCTCTGACATCAACGTCCATACATCCCTTCCATATATACCAATACCTTGCTCACGCAGCAACTCGTACCTTACAGACTTGCATATACACCTCACAAATCACAATTCAGTTACTCGCTGTGTGCTTATACACCCTATCCATGGTCGTAGAGCTACTACATGTATACATATTTACCAATCAATGACATACATCCACCACATTTATACATATACATCCCACCCATTGTCACAAGGGCATTCCTCGTATACACACACGCCCACCAGTGACCATCCAGCTATACAGGTAAGCATATATGACTTCAATCATGACCGTACAATCATTCCATGTTCATATGGTTTTATTCAGAACTGACCTCGCACATGACAATTCAGCCACTCCCTGTATACCTAGATACATATTTCCATGGACACCCCACCCATGACCATATAGTCACTCATTGTATACCTATTCACATCATTCATGATCATATAATAACTCCCTGTATACCTATTGACGTACAATCACTCTCATGCTGCCATCTTGAGATATATCCTGTATTAAGTTGATCAATGTTTATGCTAAAGAGCCAGACTAGCCAAATATTAATGTCTCTCTGAGTTCCATTTGAAATTTCTCCTCATGTTCTTTCAAAAACATGGCCAGAATCCCAAAAGAAGTTTTCGGCAAAATTCCATACTGCATCATTTAAATTGAACTTGTCATGCTTCATAAGGTACTGGGACAACCAGAATAGAACATTTAGTTGTCAATTGATTAATTAACATGTTTAATAACCAAGTGAGTCACAATTTGCTACCTTTTTGGAAAAGCAGAGAATAATGTTCGGGTATATGTGAAAACTAAACTTTTTACCAAATGTGGTTGCCATTTTGCAAGCCGTCTTAAGTAATTTGGTCCAAAACACATCAGTGTGACACATTTAAGACAGATCAAACAAAATTATCTTGGCTACCAAAGACAGTTTCACTTTACTTGAAAAAAAATGATCCAAACTGAAAAGTCATTTATTTTATTTTGATGTCCGAGTCTTCTCAGTCTTTACATTGAATTTCATGTGAGCGACTCAACAGTCATTAATTGACTATCTTGTATAAATAGTCCACAGCTGCGGCCTGACAGCCTTTTCACCAAATCTTAAGAGTCTCAAAGCATCGTATTCCCTCAATCCATGGTGCCATAGGCCACTCTATATTAACAATATTGCACACTGCATGATGTCACAGCTGTTTTGCCACACCCATTGTCTTTTAGTGGCAGATCCCATCATTCCATTGCTTGCTTGAGTATTTGAATGGGAAAAGTTTTTTGTAGGCTCGGTTTTGTAAATGGTCCATGATGTCGGAGAAAGTTCAATATATCCCATATTTCAATTAAATGCCTACAAATGAAAAAGTATAAGAGTGAAATGTTGACATAGATTATGTTGACATGACCTTAATCAATCTCATACCATCCAGATAATCACCTCCAACAGTGTTGCTTGGGGTCACTCGACTAATATGCCAAGTTTCATGCTTTATAAACTGTCCCGATTCATGTGATGCTTAAGGGACCCCGCTATCTGTTAGGAAATACATTCATTAAGGGACCCGCTATATGCAAGGAATAGGAATGTGATTTGAACAATTTGGATATGAGAATAGAGTAAAAGTGGCATGATAATTCCTTTCTGTAATATTGACTCTGCATGGTCGTGTTTCAAAATATATCCTAATTTGGTCACAAAACAACCTCCCCGGTTAGTAACCTTGACATATGTGGACTATCCTGATTGGTGGAAAACATAAGGGCACTAATATTCAGATTTGCGATAGTTGAATGGTATTGTGGGGCAGATAGTATCAACTACTACAAAAAGTAGCACTTAAAGGATGATTATACATAAACTATAAATGTTATGACATGTTGACAGCGATCGTCTTGTTTCAAGTATATCATATCAAATTGAACGTCGTGATGGTGTCCCAATTTGTGTTTATTATGAAGGGATTGAGTTTATGACTAACGCATACGCTAGGGGTAGTGAAATATGAGACAATTTATCAAAACTATATATCAAATTACCTATTTCAATGACCTTGATCTTAGCAATTGACCCTATATGTCCTATGGCCTTGTGCGTTTGATTGACAATTAATGGAACTATGAGTTTACATCATTTTTTTTAAATATAAGACTAATCGGATTGCCAACAGTGGACTTATTCAACTTTTCTCCAAATAGTTGATGCCGTTGCCATGGAAACCACATTTATTACTGACACATGACCCCTCACCTGGGCACATCCTCCAAAACGTTTCCACTATAACTAAGCAACACATATGATGCAGTGTCATGCTTTAGTTACTCAAGTCACAAAATCCTATTTGTTTTGGTCTGATGGGCTCTTAAGTGTAATGCATCGTGACTTATGTACTGCCACACATATTATACAAATTAGTACATAAAATTTGATTATGTATCAACTAAATGCTGTCACGTGTTGACACCGACCATATTATACCAAATGCATTATATAACAAATTGAACACTGTGATTGCGCCTACTTTTTGTGCATTATGGTGGGGATTGCTTGTATGATTGAAACACTAGGGGTAGCGAAATATTAGACAATTATAAAAAATATAGACCAAAATATCTCATTTTTCGAATGACCTTGACCTTAGGAATTGACCTTGACCATATATGTCAAAGTGACTCAGTCCGTTTGATGGACCATTAATGGCACTATAAGTTAACATCATTTCTTCAAACACACGATTTGTTGGTTCTCAATATTGGCCTTTTTCAATTTTTTTCCAAATATTTTATGCCGTTGCCATGGAAACCTTATTTTATCCCGACTCAGGATCCCCCCACCCGGGCACTCCCCTCCAAGAACTTCTCCTTATGAATAAGCAACATATCTTTAAAGTTGCTCGGTTTAGTCACTAAGTCACGATTCAACCCCTAAGGGACTCCACTATTGACAGGTAGTGCCAACTTGCAGCTCATTGGATATTGTAATAGTATAGACCTACTATGTTGGGCAATACCGTACATCCACATTATTCGCTGTAGTGTGCTTTAAATGTATGTATTTTCAAGCAAGCACACTCAAGATCATCATAAAGTATAATTATTCGCATATTTTCAGTATTAGATGCCATAGCATGGATCAAATACGATCGATTGAGGCTGGTTGCTATGAAAAACAATTTCGTAGCAACGGTTGCTAAAGAAACCACACAAGAATGCAGACGGATTAACAATCAGATTATCATGCCTCACTGGTCCTTGGTACAATACATCATTCATCAATAACTCTTACTAAAACAAATACTTAATTTACTGGACGAATTTTGTAAATTCCGCTATAAACTGGGGACGAGTTGTAGATCCTCTATATATATGATCATTCTTAGTTCGAATTGCAATCACATTTATATAATATTTTCAAGCGGTATACTCTACCATATGTACATGCTGAAACGTGGTTAGCTGATAACTCACCAATGAACCTCATGAAACTTAATGAATATAACTTAGTAGAAAGCCATATAAATGATAAAGGCGGAGGGGGAGTTGGACTATATATTCACACATCATTAAAAGCTGAAATCCGATCTGACTTAACTACTAACACTGACTATCTGGAAAGTGTTTTCGCCGAAGTAGAAGATAACAAAGGGAAAAAACAAATAGTAGGATGTATATACCGCCCCCCAAACTCAGATCTTGAGAAATTTATGGAAAAAAATGGAATCAATCATGTCAAAGATATCCAAAGAGAGAAGGAATTGTATCATTATGGGAGACTTTACTATTAACTTAGGCTCAGAGAATAATGCAGGGAAACACTTTACCAATCTCTTGAAATCATTTATGTTCCTCCCAATGATCACCAAGCCAACACGAATAACTGAGTTCAGTGCAACCCTGATAGACAACATTTTCACCAACTCACCATTCATCACCGAAATACTATTTTTGTTGAAGATATATCTGATCACCTACCAATATTCCTTATAATTAGAGGTCATGATAAAGAACAACACCAAAATAAAGCAACCTACATCTTCCAACGGGAATTTTCAAAACAAAATATTCAAACCTTCATCAACAAGACATCAACTATGGACTGAAGCAATGTGAACAACGCCACTGACTGCAACTCATCTTATAATACATTCATTGATATGATGACTGATGCTTGCAACTATAGCTTTCCTAAATGTAGAAAGAAAATCAGAACTCAGAATAACAATCCCTGGATAACAACAGGAATAATTAACTCAATTAAAAGAAAAAATAAACTATATCGAAACTTTATAGAAAACAAATATAAAATTAACAATGAAAGGTACAAGTCACATAAAAACAGATTAATATCCATAAGGCCTAAAAAAAATACCTTTGTTTCCGGTAACCCGCCCCCCCCCCCTGCTCGCCGGACCGCCTGCCGTAAACTTTTTATTTGCAAAACTTTTTATTTGCAAAACTTTTTATTTGCAAAACTATCAGTCTGAAAATTACCAATCTCATTCTCCCAACTTGACTTTATTCTTCCAGTTTCTATTAGTTTAAGTTGCTGACTTTAATTCATTGAGTCGTTAGCCCAATTAACTTGCAAAATCGCGCTCACAAAACACACCAAACTGGGGTTAGTGGGCCAACTGATATCCAAAAACGGGATGCCTCGAAAATAGGTAACTTTAACCGAAAATAAATGAAGTCAATTAGATTTGTGGGCCATGCATGGACATGGGATATGTTTATTAACCCAATTGATATGTGTAGGATGTTGGTTAATAGCAATTAAATGACTTTGAACATATATGACAAGTGATTGTTTCATAGAAATTCTCAATAAATTTGAAGTTAAATTTTCTTCCGGTAGGCTCTAAAACATGTAACCCCAGTATGAGATGCAAACATTGATGATGTGGGAAGATGGGGATTTGTTTTCACCAGTTTGAATACTATGCTTTAAGTTTAACACATTGTGTTATTATGGTATAGCTACTTAACTCTATATATATTATATCAAGAAGCAATAATTTATTAGTCCTGACCATAATTTGTATATACATTGTAATATTTTCTATTACCCTACTAGAATAAAGTCTATATCAGAGGTATACAGATGTACTGACTAAGTATGAGCTGAAATATATACACACACCATGTATCAGATTTATAGAGGTACGCACTGACTTTAATTGTGTCAACTGGTATATATATATATACTGTTGTTTTATTCATTAGTTCATTAAGATTTAAACATCTTATTTTTTAAATTCATCTGATAGTGTCATTATGTCAAATCGAAAATTTCACAATTTATTTTTCCCAATTGCATGGGCCCCGGACCCTTTCCCAAAATACCCAAGGGTTCTGATATCGGCGAAGCAGACACTTGTGTCCAAT
The DNA here is from genome assembly GCA_032622095.1 of Siphonodentalium dalli. Classification (NCBI taxonomy): domain Eukaryota; kingdom Metazoa; phylum Mollusca; class Scaphopoda; order Gadilida; family Siphonodentaliidae; genus Siphonodentalium; species Siphonodentalium dalli. The sequence goes on from CP136069.1 coordinate 206,842,206, forward strand.
ATGGAGAATGTGGTGGTGTGGTGAAAGCTTCCTTAAGACAAAGATTCAAGACTCACTCCAATATGCGAGATGTGTACACATTTAAGAGCGGTCTGACTCCTGTTATTGCCAAGCCATTATGGCAAAAACTAATAAAATTTTAAATAAAAGATTATAAAATACAGTGCCTTAACAGTTCATTTACAATATTATATCAAGATAAACTGTATACATAATATACACTGTATAGAAAACACATAAATTTAGGGCTATTAATACTTTGTATCTTATGGGAATTTAAAAAAAAAAAAAAAAAAAAAGTTTACCCCCCCACCCTATTTTTTTGCCCTCCGTTACCGAAACCAAAGGTATTTTTTTTAGGCCTAATAAGAATGGCCAAACAACATTACTATCACAAAACATTTGAACGTTACCAAAAGTGACATGAAATCAACATGGACTGTCCTGAAAAAAATACTTAATCGAAATAAAAACCAAACTAATGTGACACAATTTCAACATGAACATAAGTATATAAGTCGTAAAAACAAAATTCAACGATTTTTTTTACAAATATAGGTCCTAATCTAGCAAAAAAAGATAAATTCAATCAATGATCCAAAGGAATTTCTCCCCCTTCCCAACCCATCTTCATTATTTGTTGAACCTGCTGGAGAATTAGAAATAATATACATACTGAAAAATATAGATTAAAAAAAGCAGCTGGCTTAGATGAACTTAAATGTGGCATCTTCAAACAATGTGCAGATTCCTTTATCGTACCATTGACACATATCTGTAACCTATCTCATTCCCAAGGAGTATTCCCAGAACGAATGAAATTTGCTAAAGTATCCCCAATCTTCAAATCTAAAGATGCAAGTATAGTCAGTAACTACAGACCTGTATCTGTGCTACCAATATTTTCAAAAGTACTTGAAATACTCATGTATAATTGATAAAATAAATACTTAGAAAAACACAAGATGTTATACAGCAGCCAGTATGGCTTTGGGAAGAATCATTCCACAATTCTAGCTTTGACTGACCTTATAGAGAAAATAACTGGTGCCTCAGACAATCACGAACAATTGGAGTGTTCCTCGACCTATCTAAGGCATTTGATACAATAAATCATAGAATAACGCTTCAAAAACTAAAGCACTATGGAATGGATGTCGAGGGGTTGCACTGAACAGGTTCAAAGATTACCTTACTCATAGAAAACAATGCGTTCAATATGATGGCCATATATCAGAACTCGATGAAATTACCTGTGGGGTCCCACAGGGCTAAATCTTAGGGCCTCTCTTATTTTTAATCTATATGAATGACTTACCAAGTATATGCAAGGATGCTAAATTGATACTTTTTGCAGATGACACAAATGCCTTTTTTTCTGACAGAGATATCCACAAATTATTTAACAGAATTAACACTGAACTGGATTATATGAATCAGTAGTCCCTGTAACCTCATCCGCCAAACATACTACCCGATCATCTGAATTTGAACCATATACATGGTATTGAACATCCATCGGGTAGTATCCATTTTCACACACTCTTAAACTAAGCCCTAAACCCATAAATTACATATACACAATATGTGCACGGCTCACCCAAGGCCATCTTACTATAAGTTATTACTTTCTATATTTACCATAATGGGGATGGCAGGAAGACAGTCCTGCCAGATTATGCCATCCCCCACAATATACGACAGAATTATCCATATGTATGTGTATTGAAATAAAAATATCCTGCATGTATGTGTATGTGTATTGAAATAAAAATATCCTATCCTATGAATCAGTGGTTTGTTGCTAATAAACTGTCATTGAACATTGATAAAACAAATTACATGATTTTCACTAATTGTTCACTACCTGCGTTATTACCAGTCCTAAACTATAAACAATAACAACGTTAATAGAGTGGCAAATACAAATTTTTTAGGCATCACTATTGAAGAAAATTTATCCTGGGACAAACACATAAATTCATTATGCTCTAAACTTGCCAGTAATGTTGGAATCCTGAGGAAAGTCAGTGAATTTGTTCCTGCAAAAACATTGAAAACCTTATACTTATCACTAATTACCCCCTACTTGACCTATTGTAACGCAATATGGAGCTCGACTACCAAAAAGAACCTAACCAAAATCAGAAAACTACAGAAGAATGCCCTTAAAATTATCTCAAATGATACAAGTGATATTTTGGCTTTTTGTAAACTAAACAAACTACTAATATTTGATGATAATGGAAACATGCAGCTCATTAGGATACTACATGATTATCATATGCATACACTACCTGATGTTATCAAAATTATTAACACATATTGAAGATATCCATAGCTATAATACCCGCGCAAAAACAAAAGGTAACCTTTATCATGAATTCAAAAGGACTAAAAACTCAAAAAGTTCAATCGCAAACAAAGCTCGAGAATTATGGAATAGCCTCCCCGCAGACTGCATGCTACGCATTAAAATTAGTAGCCCAGAATACCTTAAATATTTAAAAGATTACTTTATAAGAAAACGAGTACAATAATTCAGCCGTATCAATGGCCAATTCTAAACTTAAATCTGAAAGTATAATCTAAACTACCACCTATATCAAACCTAAATGAGGTCCACTGATTGTACAGCCACATCATTGACATTCACATAAAACATATTAAATTGTTCTTGGAGTTAACTTAATATATATACTTTATGAGCATCGCCCAACATATTATGCACACCATGTAATATGCATAAAGTTGTAATTGACACCAGAATAATAAGAAAATATTAATTCTATGAAGTTATCATCGATAATAATCGAAATAATCTCAAATTCACGAAGTTGACTTCTATTCCTTCACCGATTTTTTTTATATTAATGTCAAACAAATGGTGATGTACGATACCCCCCCCCCCCATGACATTCTCTCCAAACACACCCACCCCGATCCAAAATGAATGCCCTACCGAGGTGTTCAAATGGGACACCATGCCAAATATCTGCCCCTTGACCGATTTAGATTTTTTTAAAAGGCGGTCATTTTTGGATCTGGGTGGGGTGTGTGTTGAGTGAATATTAGATTGGCTTGGGCGACCCTACAACACACTTTCTTTGAATTAGTCGGCCCAGGGCCCCATAAATGGCATGTGTGCTCTATTGGAATCGCTCTGGACGGCGGCCATTTTTGGACGGAGTTGATTGTTTGGGATGAATACATAGAGTGTCTTGGTGGGCACTATGTGTTTCAAACTATACCATTTTTCGAATAGGGAATAAGGAATGGAAGTCACCTTCGTCCCAATAAAATAATCTATTTCCATTCTGAAATTCTAAATTAAAAGCTTTTCAATGTCATGCATTGTTCTCATAAAACGGTTAATGTATCAATTGATGTTACCTTGATGTTGACGTCTATTCGCCGACTGTTTCCTGCTCAACGCGGCTTCGAACCATTTCTTGATATCTCTGTGGATATCTCTGTGGTAGATAAATTAATTTTCATGATCGGAAACCCTTAACGATCTATGGGATTCCAATTTCTACGAACATTATGTAACCCAGAAAGACGCATTGAAGTCATAAAAATTCAACTTTGAAGTTTGACACGATATTTGGGTCCCAAATCAAAATTCAACCATTTTCACGGCATGGAATAAAAAATACACATTCCGTGTTAGTCATTCCTGATATGGCAGAAATAAACAGCGTTTGTTTTACTTCTATGCGAAAAAGTATTTTCCAGAACATATGAAGCCGGTATATCAAAATCTCGCGTATTTGTCAACATTATTATATTATACCTATTTCCAAATAACGTAGACAACAATTGTAATTAGTTTAAACAGTATGGATATAGTTGTACATGTAGGGTGTTATATCTATTTTAATTTGAGCCATATTTGTCGTTTTTCGACTGGAATAGCTCTACAACTGCTATGTGCATGTCAGTTATTCTTTAAGGATATATGTCTACACTGAGTCTCATTGAGACAATGTAGACACGTGTTGTGCTCAAACAAATCATTAATCCACAAATAAAACGTCAATTGAACTTAAAATAAATTCGTTATAATATGGACGTGTTTTTGTATAGTGTGCAAAGGAATGCGTGGACACAATTATAATTATTATCTTGCTCTGCACATATAAATTAAGTATGGACATTCTGAGCATACTGCGATCGACTCCCCATTGATACTCGAGATTTGGCCATATTATTCTGACAGGAGGTTTGTTATGTTATAATAATCACCTATAATTCTTCAAAGTTGTAATCAAGGCTACAAGAAACTGGAAACATCTACCAAATAATCGGCACCATATTGTGACGACATCAATGACCGGAACAATACACCTAATGCTGACAAGTCGCGGACCAGCCTCGGCTATCGAATCCCAACTGACATTCCGAGAATCGGCCGCCCATCCAGGATTCACTATCGCGATTTCGTGATCGATCACTGCAGTCCTTGATGTTATCGCCTCAATCCGCATCCGCACCTTGTCAATTTTTCCTCCTTCGATTCCCACTAAAAGATCTGCGCCGGGAACGAAGAAATGCGGCAGATATCTTATTTTTAGCATTGCATCAAGAAAACTAAGAACCTGAATAACGAGCTCATCTGCGTCTTTTCTTTTCCAGATTTCCGGATCTGCCCCCTCAAAAAACCAGAAAGTGGTAGTTCTCACGTGATATGAAGTTAACGTATCGCCGCTTGGATCGAGATACTGCTTCAGATGTCTTAATCTCAAGTATATCAAGCGTTGCCATAGATACATCGCTCTTGACATCGCGACTTCTGCTACAGAGAACGAGAGGCAAAAGTCGTGTTCGCTCTGTCGGCTATTGGGACACGGCCGGGCGACAATATGGAACTCTCCAGAAACAATAGATAAAATGACGTTTCTAGGCGGCCATTTGCGCTTGCGGTTACGGAAGTTATTGGCTGGTCTAGGTAAACCACTTATTTTTAGTTGTGGCACCAAATCCTCAGTTAAATCATCAGTTGGCATAAAAAAATCAAAACCTGAATTCCTCATAATTTCTGATAGAGAACGTGGGAAACAAGTTCCAACTTTAGTCTCACAGACAATATTAAATGAATCAATTACTAATAGCGGAAGTAAGTACTTCAAACGAACAGCTATAACATTACCACTCTTGTCGTGTTCATCCACAGTGGGTATCGTGAGGTAACATGGAATGTCAGGGTGGTACCGCAGATACGATTCACCAATGATCACATGTTTTGGTACAAGCATAAAATCCAGGTCACTCACATTCGGTATTTGTAAGCCGCATGCGACGCTGCCGACCACTCGAACATCGATGGGTCGAGTCACGAAGTTATTGATGAAACTACGGACTTTATTCCAAATCGTGTCTCGGTCCGATGAAATTGACTCTGCGTGCGTCTGCCTCATTACTGTATGTCCGTTATCTAGAACAAAACACGGATTGTGTCAACCCTGATATGATCACCCGATAGATATGAAAACAACGTCTGATTGTACATGAATATGAAATTCAATAGATTATGTGTCTCATTCACCCCGATTCGGACAAGTCGGTGGGTCATATACACATCTGTTCTGTGTATTCATACTTAAGTTAAAATGTAAAAACTCGGTATAATTTCGTTTGGAATACCGTTTTGTAACAATTGTACGTTGTGTAACAGTGGTACTTTGAATCAGTGAAGGCTCTTTAAAATATGTGTTATCGCATAGATGGAAAAAATATGAGTCCCTTTAATATGCTATAGCTAAAATTAATCGTGCATCTTTAATGTGGCGCCTTAATTAACGAACAGCCTGCGACAACCAATCATGGTTCCCGGGCCGAATGCTCGCTCAGTCAAAACAGATCTTCGCGTAAAATTTTGTCACGCCTCCCGGGTGAACTCGTGTAATTTCACGACTTGCGATAGGTCCGTGTTTTGTTGTGCTATATAGGGTGGACAAAAATTATTTTTAGGCAGTCCGACAGAAAGTTCCCACACAGTACCCACGTCAACGAAATCAAAAGGTATGTCTTGCTAAGGTTTTTTTTATTGGGGAGGGGGGCATTTATTCCGTGATGTAACGGGGAAATGGGAACTAGTTGGGCCATGAAATTGCCATGTTTAGACGAAGTTAATATACCAATCTAATTTTCTTTTTTTATTCTGATCTGAAATTATTCCCTGTGTTGTTTAATATATATAACCGTCGCAGACGCGATATTATTATGCTATATTCATTTTGTGTGTTAGTCCACAGACGTTTCTCTTGCATCAATCTGTATATTGGACCTCGTTAGCATAATTTTTTGATATGGGAATGTTTACGAAGATTCGGTTTAATATCGTGCCTCTGATATAGTGCCACTTTATGGCTATATTCTTCTGCGAGCCTAGCGTGTAATCATCAATTTATCAATACATAACACTCGAGTATAACGTCTAAACAAATTTCGGAACCATTTAGATGGATTGCTCGTTCATGGTTGTTAGACTCATCGCATAAATTCACCGAACACAAATTGTCAGCCAGGAGCTATAATATGTAATCTGACAGTCCACTGTACTCACCGACGGCGACGTTGGTCATGCATTTCTTCTTTCTTGCACAAGCACCACTGTTTTTCTCATAAGGTCATTATTGTTGCATGCCAGTATCATTAGTTTGTATTATTTTATTTAGTTTGTAAAATCAGATGGAATAGACCTACCTCGATGAGTACAGAATCCAGTCAATTGAATTTAATGTGATGGGGCCGTCTCAGTCGCCCATCCAGGCATTTGTTGTTTAAAGAGCGTTCTATCACTCAACCGGAAGCTGATGCGATGAGTCTGAATGTCAAATAATGTGTATGATTTGATACGATTCTCAAATAGAGTTATCTCCAATATTTCCGTTTATAAATCTTTGGGAAATTTCGAGCCGCCCCGTGACAGTAGTTTTACAGAATGTAAAGAAAGTCGTGTGTTATTGTGAACCATGTATATCCGAAAGGATGTCATTTCTATATTTCGGTATGAATAATGTTCGGGTTTGGTGTTCAAGAAATTTAGCCGATACGTCAACGTTCAATTTATTTTTCTCTGATAAATTATATGACAAATAATGTGTATAATTTGCTACGATTCTCAAATAAAATTAAAACTCCCATTTTTCCGTTTATATATTACTACCAGGTTAGCCCGCCACTGGCGTGGTTGGTCAGAAACATGACATTTAAAAAAAAAAAAAAAATTAAATTCTTCCTTTTTAAATTTTTTTTTCAATGAGTTAATTCTGCCTTTTTAATCAAGAGTATAAGAATCACACAACACGCATTTTTTGTTTTAATTTAAGTTTTTGTTTTTCAGTGAGTTAATTCTGCCTTTTTAATCAAGTGAAATGAACGACCCGAGGAAAAACTGACCCGATGAAATTCTTCCCCGTCCCTAAAAGAGGTATGATTCGATGAAAATCTCCCCCGTTCCTAGGAACGACAGACATAAGAATCACACGACACGCATTTGTTGTTTTCCAATGAGTTAATTCTGTCTTTTTAATCAAGATAAATGCATTCCGGTTCCGGCGCGTTTTGTGATTCGATGAAAATATATCTCCCCCGTTCCTAGGAACGACAGACATAAGAATCACACGACACGCATTTGTTGTTTTCCAATTAGTTAATTCTGCCTTTTTAATCAAGATATATGCATTCCGGTTCCGGTGCGTTTTGCATCCGTAGTTTCGTACGCATTCGTACGCATAGGTGACCGTTTAGCAACGCCGATGGCAATAAAGAGCGTTACTCGGTTAACAACGCCAAATTTGATCAATATAAAGCGCGTGACTACCTTAACCCCCGCGGTGCCGAGGATGGTGATTTTGATGATTGGGAGTGGATAATGAGTGTTCAGAGCTTCTCCAAAACGCCGCGACGACGATTCCCGTGGGATTTTAGCATTAGATGGGAAGTTTGAGCTCAATCGAGCCAGCCGTTTTCGATTCTGTAGAGGACAAATATATATAGAGGTAAGATTTTTCACGAGATGAATCGCGACGCGATCAGGCGTACAGGCGTACAAATTTGCGGTTTTTATATACTAATTCAGAACTCGAGAACCGTTTGACCGATTAGGCTTAATCTTCGTATGTGGAACTATTTTGACCCGGGGAATATTAATACGCTACAGACAAGTTCGTGCTGCGTGATCTTGATCTTCAAGCACTTTACATTGAACGCGCATTCCGTGGAGTAATTCGGATATCCATTTGAAATTTAGTTTGTATAGGTATAAGAGGACGGAACACTTTTATCTGCATGGTCACATTCCAAACAGTATTCCCATCACGTGCAGTTTTGGGAAATGTGGCCCGACCGGTTCACGAACTAGTGTTACGCCATTTAAAGTGGCGACGAGTAAATATCACGGCATAACTCGTCGTGATTTTGATAACGCAGTCATAGTGAACCATAGCTAACAGGATTTCCCATATAAAAATGTACCATGGTAAATTTTGGTGTTTACCTAGGGATACCCCGGTACATATAGGTTTTACCCTGGTTCCACCCAGGTCACACCCAGGTTACACCCAGGTAAATCAGGGATTTATATAGATTTACCCTGGTGTTTTCTATATATGTTAGGTATAAACCCCAGTTTACCCGGGTTTTTACGGATATAATTTAGAAGGACGCTGTCACACCCGGGTATTTAGACCCAGGTTATCCGGAGTATTTACACCCAGGTATTTACACCAGGGTTTCGCCCAGGTATTTACTACAGTGTTCACCCGGATATATACACCTGTGGTATTTTGTTAAACTGTATAATATGCATTGAAGTCACCTTATTAACCCTTTCTATATTACAGCATCATTGGCGTGTAGTTACCTTATTAACCATTCTATATTAAATCATTAATTGACAGGTAGTTACCTTATTAACCCTTTCTATACTAAGTAACATTGGTGAGTAGTTACATTATTAACCCTTTCTATATTAAAGCACCATTGATGTGAAGTTACCTTATTAACCCTTTCTTTATTAAAGCATCATTGACGTGTAGTTACCTTATTAACCCTTTCTATATTAAAATATCATTGATGTGTAGTCACAATGTTAACCCTTTCTATATTATAGCATCATTGACGGGTAGTTGCCTTATTAACTATGTATATACCAAAGTATCATTGTCGTATATAGTTACCTTATTAACCCTTTCTATAATAAGTACCGTTGGCGTGTAGTTACCTTATTAACCATTCTATATTAAAGCATTAATTGACAGGTAGTTCCCTTATTAACCCTTTATATACTAAATATTATTGGTGAGTAGTTGCATTATTAACCCTTTCTATATTAAAGCGCCATTGACTGGTAGTTACCTTATTAACCATTTTTGTATTAAAGCATCATTGACGCGTAGTTACTTTATTATAACCCTTTCTATATTAAAGCATCATTGACGTGTAGTTACCATATTAACCAATTCTATATTAAAGCATTATTGCCGGGTAGTTACATTATTAACCCGTTCTATACAAAGTATCATTGGTGAGTAGTTACCATATTAACCCTTTCTATATTAAAGCATCATTGACGTGAAGTTACCTTATTAACCCTTTCTGTATTAAAGCATCATTGATGTGTTGTTACCTTATTAACCCTTTCTATATTAAAATATCATTGACGTGTAGTTACCATGTTAACTCTTTCCATATTAAAGCACCATTGACGGGTAGTTGCATGCCTTGTTAACCCTGTATATACTAAAGTACCATTGTCGTGTAGTTACCTTATTAACCCTTTCTATACTAAGTAGCATTGACATGTAGTTACCTTATTAACCCTTTCTATACTAAGTATCATTGGTGAGTAGTTGCATTATTAACCATTTCTATATTAAAGCGCCATGCCGGGTAGTTACCTTATTAACCATTTATGTATTAAAGCATCATTGACGTGTAGTTACCTTATTATAACCCTTTCTATATTAAAGCATCATTATTGCCGGGTAGTTATCTTATTAACCCGTTCTATACTAAGTATCATTGGTGAGTAGTTACATTATTAACCCTTTCTATATTAAAGCATCATTGACGTGAAGTTACCTTATTAACCATTTCTGTATTAAAGCAGCATTGACATGTAGTTACCTTATTAGCCCTTTCTTTAATAAAATATCATTGACGTGTAGTTACCATGTTAACCCTTTCTATATTAAAACATCGTTGACGGGTAGTTGCCTAATTAACCCTCTATATACTAAAGTATCATTGTCGTGTAGTTACCTTACTAACCCTTTCTATACTAAGTATCATTGGCGTGTAGTTACCCTATTAACCCTTTCTATATTAAAGCATTAATTGACAGGTAGTTACATTAAACAACCCTTTCTATACTAAGTAACATTGGTGAGTAGTTACATTATAAACCATTTCTATATTACAGCGCCATTGACGGGTAATTACCTTATTAACCATTTTTGTATCAAAGCATCATTGACGTGCAGTTACCATATTATAACACTTTTTATATTAAAGCATCATTGACTGATAGTTACCATATTAACCCTTTCTATATTAAAGCACCATTGGCGTGTAATTACCTTATTAACCCTTTCTACATTGAAGCAATAATTGACAGGTATTGATATAATGAGTATCATTGGTGATTAGTTACATTATTAACCCTTTCTACAATAAAGCATCATTGACATATTAGCCAGTTCTATATTAAAGCATCATGGACGGTAGTTACCATATTAACCCTTTCTATATTAAAGCACCATTGGCGTGTAATTACCATATTAACCCTTTCTATATTAAAACATCATTGACGTGTAGTTACCCTATTAGCCCTTTCTATATTAAAGCATCATTGACGTGTAGAACTTTATCTTATTAACCCTTTCTTTATTGAAGCATCATTGACATGTAGTTACCTTAGTAACCATTTCTATACTAAAGCATTATTGACGGGTAGTTACCTTATTAACGCTTTTTATATTAAAGCATCATTGGCAAGAAGTTAAATTATTAACCTTTCTATACTAAGTATCATTGCCGTGTAGTTAGTTACCTTATTAAACCTTTCTATATTAAGACGTCGATCATTGACGGGTAGTTGTTACCTTATTAATCATTTATGTATTCAAGCAGCATTGACGAGTAGTTACCTTATTACTTGAAGTTTATTATGACGGTATGACAATACACTACCCCGGACAAATGAAGCAATATTATACAGTTATCGCCCGCGATTGAGTGAGACACGGGGATTTGTCGCCCGCTCGAGACCTGGAATGTCACCCGAGGGCCGCCAGGCCCGAGGGTGACATTCCAGGTCGAGAGCGGCGACAAATCCCCGTGTCTCACGAAAACAAGGGTGATAACTGTTTTGTTATCTGACAAAGGAGTACACACGAACCTCCTTAATAGCAGGCATAAATGCGCGCATATATTCTTTAATCCAGTTCGAAAAGTTAATTTTATGTTGGAATCATCGCTATTTAGAAAATAAAACATTCATAATCTGGATCAATTAACAGACCCGTCATTCGCGCAGCTATTCTCCGGTCAGTTTGCTGGTTGCATGGTGGAAATCGGTTCACGGAAAGAGGAGCAAAGCAATTTCGAAGTTGAGTAGCCATGCAGCGAAATGTTCGGTTTCGTTTCAAATTTTAATGGCCGTGAAGACGCCGACAGGCGTGTTCATTTCCAGATTGCTAAAATGTGAAACTAACACGTTGTAGTGGTGCAAAAAGAATTTGACATATGTCACAGATTGTTACGCAACATACGGGTATTCTCTGAAGTCTGAGGAATGTATTGAAGAAAAGAAATAGTCAATTGATAAACAGCAAAGAGTGGCTATTTGATCAAGCACATAAACGTAGTTGTAACGTATGTACATCGTATGTGCAATTGTCTGCAGCAAATACCAACTGCATAATAAGATTTATATATTTGTCCCACGGTCTTTATTATTGATATAAAAAGGTCCAATATGAATATTACACCTTATATAACAGATATGTGTCTGTGATAACACCATTTATACATAGCGTGCTTTAATAGCAAATAAAAAAAACACACAATTATGCAAATTAGCAAATACCACAGTTCGCGGTTGTTGTGAAACAGTGGGGTTTATAAAGACAGTGTTTTTCGAAATTAACAGAGAGATGTCAGAGAATCTCTGCGTGGTGAGTTCTTCGTAGTTCTATGTTTGCTGGTAACAGCTGAGCGGTCAATAACTGAGACAATGTTACCCTCGAGGGTAATATGGTGTTTATCGCCCGCCATGTGACGCACTCTCAGCCAATCAGAAGAGAGGAAAATGGGATGAAGGATAACAACATACTTTATCTAAGAGCCTAGCTATAATTAGTGAACATTAAACTGACAAACATACAATTTTCAGGGCCATTATTTAATATTAAAGGGATACAAAATAAAGATATTTCTAATTATCAGTAAGAATTATTCTCTAAGTGATACTTATTATTTCAAATAAATGATTGCGTATACTATAGTAGACCATATACCAACAGGAAAATATTAGTGAACACAATTATTGTGTTTCAAAATTCGTTTCGTTTCTGCAGCCAAATTACAATCTTAACTTTTAGTTAATACCGTTCTTCAAAATGAAGCGCGGACAATTCCTTGTGGTGTTTTGAGTTAATTTTGTCGCGAATCAACGCGGATTGACAGAAGGAAATGGTGTATATTGGCTACAAACGGATAAACTGTGGACTTATATATAAGATTCGCCGATTTTTCCGCATGGATGTGCGCAAATATCGAAAAAGACTGAATTTCATGTGACAAAAAATATTTCAATTCCCGGAACAGTAAGAATTAAGCTACGATAACGAAACGGATCAACTATAGTATTGAACAGTACCTCAGCTACCCGGCCATCTGCCCATAACCAGAATATTGTCTCGCTACGACAATACGCAAAATTGAATTTGTGGTACCGGTACAAGCATGATGTAGTGCCAGTGGCCTGCTCATGCACCTGTCCAGAAGAAGAAGAATTGAGAAGTTTGAATTTTGATCCACGATAGTATTAGTAAGGGGTCTGTACATGTACTGATGTAGTAAGTACTGATAGTGATAAGCCTGCTGTACAATAATACTACTTTTGCTGTTTTACTGGTCTTAACTGAGTACTGTGTCAATGTGACATTGTTAATTCAGTTCCACTCGAATGTACATTAACTGGCAATGATGCATCACTATTAAAGGCACCGGTAATCCCTAAATACCAGGAGGACGCGGCGTAGAAACTTGGTACAACAGTTGTTACACGACAAAGAAATTTATCAACAAGTGAGCGTCATCATCAACATTGCAAATTAAAACACGGCAATGGTAAATTGGTAATCCCTACATACCAGGAGGACAAGGCATTGAAACTTGGGACAACAGTTGTTACACGGCAAAGAAAATTAAAACACATTGCAGATGAATGTTTATGCATGTACTTTGCAGTCGAGATCACCTGGACTACAAATATTTAAGGATTATACTATTTGATGAGCAGATGCGTGACTGATAAAAGAATTAGAGACTCCATATTTACTCGGAAGATAACAGTATACGATGCCATACAGTTGTCCCATAACACCTCAACCTTTGGTGGATAACAGTAAAACTATTAAATGAAAATGATGAAAGCCAGACTCAACATCAAGACTACATGTGCATGCATAAGTGACAGTTCAATGATTTTGACTCCATCAGATGATATTTAAGCGACACCAATTTTTAAGTCTGGTTTACAATAATGTGGGGAGAAAAAAAGTAGATGCAGGAGGGGAAAAAATAAAAATAAAAAAGATTGTCCCCCCAATTTATATCAAGTAAATCGTGGAATTTTACATAAATTTTACAAAAATTGTGAAAAAATGTTTTTGAATGAAATTCTGTTCAAACCAAACAAGACATATCTTGTCATGAAATACATGAAAATATGGATCTGTAAATGATCATAAGCAGAACCGGATGCGACAGCACATGAAAATCAGTATGCGTGTAAAATATTTTAGGACAAAAAAAGTTGTTTTTTTTTTCATGAAACAGGGGGGGGGGGGAGTGAAAAAAAAAATTCCGGCACGTATGCCGGGGTGGGTGGGTGGTCAAAGCCACCAACAAGCAATTTTTTCCGCAACTAAAAAAAAAATTTCCTGCTTGTTTTTTAGTGTTTTGGCAATGAGTTGGGCTTCAAAACCACTTTGAATGAGAGAAATAATGTAATTCTAACTTTAAACTGACTGCAGGCAGTTATCGTGTTGTCTTTTGAAATCCAAGATGGCCGCAGGCAGCCATGTTTTTTTGGCCGAATGACCTCAAAATGACTCATTCCTATTTACATGTCCATGTTAACTTCCATGATAAATAGTATGCACATAAATTCATATACAGCTGTTTACAGTGAATTCCCCCCCCCCCCGCAAATCTCTGTTTTAGTGTTAAAAGGGGGGTGGGTGTCAAAAAATTGTCGGAAAAAACTGCCGAAAACGGAAAAAAATTTGGCGGTGGGGGTGGGTGGGTACAAAAAATGATCGAAAGGGAAAAAATGCCATACGTGCCTGAAATTTTTTCCGACCCCCCCCCCATCCCCTGCATGAAATGGAAAAAAAGTTGTAGCAGGTGTTCGTAAACCAGACTTAAAAATTGGTGTCGCCTTAGGCTCATGTTAACACAGGTTCACATATTCTCAAAATAATTGTCTCCCTCAACCATACTAGTATTTATATTTGATAGAACCTCAGTGAGACCATGTTGAAAATTACCATCAATGCAGTTCCCGTGTTGACGCAACGCGATCATGTTACTTCAAACCAGTTGCAATGTTCCTTAGCATGGTAATTCGGGAAATAAATGTCAATGCAACTTACTCTCAGGCTCCAAATAAAAGTGCAGGCCCAAATAATAGTGCAGGGGGGGGGAAATTCCATTGAAAGTTAATAAAAGTACAGACCCAAATAATAGTGCAGGGGGAACTCTTAGCAAAACATCAACTGTGGTTAACCAAATAATTTTTATAGCAGGGTTCAAGTATACGAGTCAACATGTACATGTAGTACAGGTACATGTACAGTAATGTCCAAAGTAATTGACCACTTAACCACAGCAGAATTATGGGTAATTTTTCAGGATTTAGTCGGAAATATGGCTTGTTGCCATTCATCAGAAAGCTCTCGGGGAGAGCTTTCCGATGAATGGCAACAAGTCATATTTCCGACTAAATCCTGAAAAATTACCCATAATTTTACTGTGGTTAAGTTGTCAATTACTTTGGGCATTACTGTATGTATCATGTGGTGTTTTTTTGGTTTGCCACATACTTGAATATGTACTCTTGAGTGCCTAATGTACGATTATTAAAATCGAGGTAAAATTCCCACCTGTACGATCGTTATTTGGTCCTGTACGTTTATTAAATTAACCAAAAGAAATAATTCACCAATCTTAAATTGTGTTATTCATACCGGGTATAAGAAATGAACGGCGGTTTCAATGCGGTCATGTGGTTTTGACTGCGAGAAAATAATCAGCAAACTGCATGAACCCCGAAGGGGTTCATGCGGAGTTTGCTGATGTTTTTAACGCGGTCAAAACCCATGACCACGTTGAATCCGCCGTTTATTATTTATATTTATATACTTAAATTCATTATGAACTAGGATTGTATGTCTTTCCCACTATTTATTCATCTATTTAAACGAACGCATGGAGTTCAGTTCAGACAGTTCGAATCCTTGTTTTTTGGAAAACCAAACATTTTGAGAATCCGTTCATGGAGAACGGAAGAAACGCAATTTCACAGTAAAGTATACACATATGAAAAAATGTCTTGTTTAGCTTGCAACTAATGTAGACGTTTTGATTTCAAGAATGATTAATATCTGAAACTAACAATTAAGGTTCGGCTGCGGTTAAGAAATCGACAACACACCGTTCTACCATAATAATATATTTGTGAGGTTCGGGGGAATATTTGTAGCGGAAAGGAAAATGATAAAACTCTATTGAGTAGCGCGTTTTATTTTAACATTAACGCTCAGTAACACCGAGCAACAACACTGATTGTAGACCGAAACAAATTTCTTGCCAAATCCGGACCTACTAGATACTCAAGCAGTCGGTAATTTCCTACAATCCCCAGTGATTTCCGGGACCAATATGTTCATAAACCTATGAACGACACTGGAAGTGACGTCACGTTACGTTCATAGGTTTATGAACGCATTGAATAAGGGGTGTGTCTACCGTAACGCTATGGGGAAATCGGAAGAGATATCAGGTGTATGTAAATATAGATAAATGAACTCTGATTGTTGACAGTGATCACTGATCAGCACACTGTAGATTCACAGACCTGGCTATCCATCGAAACTATTTCTGTCACATGGCATCAGTAAACCAGTCAGATGGTGCGTTTTGTTAATATTTCCAGTCTGTACGTTTATTCCGCCCTGTACTATTATTCAGTTATGCGACATTTTCCAACCTGTACTATTATTCCACCCTGTACTTTTATAGGCACTCAAGAGTACATGCAAAAGTAAAGCTCATCATTTTTACATCCGAATCATATAGAAATCTTGAATTTGTGCTGATTTAAATTTTCATAGCTTCAAAATATTAATAAACGTGCAGACCCAAATAAGCACTGTGCGTGGGGGGGGGGGGGATTTCCCAAGAAAAATAATAAACGTGCATGCAGCTGGTGCATGCATGTTTATTTGGAGCCCAAGAGTAAAGAGGTGGAGGTGAATGTTACATGTAAGTTGTTATTAACGAAATGGAACGATGCCTTTAATACATGTAGGTTCCACCAGCAATAAGTCGCGACTTCTTTATATTGGCCTGACAGATTGGTTTTTGTTGGCGTCATGCCTGTCGACCATTATGATGGCCACATATATTGTCATATAACAGCGATTTACGATCTGTCTTGTTGGCTCATAATATAAATTAAGAAATTGGCCTTGTGTTCGTTCCTTGCGTAAAAAAATATTTTTTAGTACAAACGTCCTCATTGATTGTGTCCCTCAACTCCTCATGTAGTTGGTCAAGTAACTTACATGTATGTACATGTACAAAGCACTCACAAATTTCTTAGAAAAGCGACCACGTGTTCGAATCTACTTGGAGCAACGCATTTGTAAATGCGTTCATATTTTAACACATTTTCGAACGCCAACTTACTTAACGAACTTGGATGGAAACCCCTCCAGATTCGTCGAGATGCACAAAAATTATGTCTTATGCACAAAATTGTCAATCGTAAAGCCCCTCAATTTTTATCCGATCTTCTTCTTCCACGCGTCGGTGATACGAGTCGTTACTTTTTGCGCAATGCGGACGATTTTGAGAACTACTTTTGTCACCTAGAAACCTTCAAGAAATCTTTCTTTCCAAAAACAATCGAAGTTTGGAACTGCTTGGCAAATGACATCAAAATAAAATCTTACGAGGCTTTCAAATCAACAATTCTACCCAAGAGAAAAATTTCATCTCATGTATATCTCGGTGACCGACAGACAAATATCATACACTGTCGAATTAGTAACAATTGTAGCAATCTAAATCATGACAAAGTTGACAATCACATTGGTGATAACCCCATGTGTAGTTGTGGAAGCCCTGTGGAAGATGCAGAACACTACT
The DNA here is from genome assembly GCA_032622095.1 of Siphonodentalium dalli. Taxonomy (NCBI): domain Eukaryota; kingdom Metazoa; phylum Mollusca; class Scaphopoda; order Gadilida; family Siphonodentaliidae; genus Siphonodentalium; species Siphonodentalium dalli. Next base: position 206,859,876 of record CP136069.1, read on the forward strand.
TCATGTATTGCACCCTTTATTCACAACAACGCATAGAACTGTCACATGTTATGAGATCATTTCGAGTCACGTCGTACAAAGCGCTTCTAAACGGAGATCTAACTTTAACCGCCAACGAGAATTGCATTATAACAGACACAGCTTTAAAATTCATAAAATCTTCCGGACGATTTGCGTCGTGCAACGAATAAGCTCTTGTAAACCCACAAAATCTGAACTATCTACCATAAATGTACTTGGTGCCCATATATCCTGATCTGTTACTTACTCAAACGACCCCTTTCTATTTACAATTCCCCAAACACACCAACTAACGCTCTCCCCACCTTATACATATATATGCTGCCAGTTGGCTTATTATTCATATGTATGTATAATTAAACTTATTATCCCCACCACACCATTCATTTATAATAATTAACACCCCACGTACTATCTTATACTCACGCATTCACAATTCTACCCGCCCTACCAAAACCTGATACAAATCCAAAATATATTGTTAAATTTATGTTTCATGCATGATCTGTAGGGAGCGGAGGTCCATCTAAGTTTCAAAGAACTTGTCCTCCAATCCCTTATATGTTATGTATTATTTATGCATTATACTAATAAATATGTTTAAATAAAAAAAAAAAAACACATTTACCTTGATTTATTCACAAACAAATGTCTTGATGCAGGCCTTAAAATCCATCAGATTTTTTGCAATAATCAAAATGTTAGTGTTTCACTTTCTACAGGGAATCAAGACTTTTTACTAGAATCAAAATGAGAATCATGATTCTCAGATTCTGATTATAAAACAATTAATGTCAACAGTGTTTATTTATGTTTATTCCATTTTGAATGGAAAACTACATCATGAATGTCCGATTCCGAACATACATGTACACCAGGAGTGGGAAAATAACACAGAATTATTCAGATGTGAATTTAAATTAAACAAAATTAAAACTAAAATTTCAAAATACGCTATACACTATCGTATCGTTATTTGGGTGTTGATACTAGTATACTTTTTCGGCGCAATGATCAGTAATTTCAATGCGACTGCGATTATTCCCAATGCAGTGCATTTAATTTAAATGCTGTCGTTCAGGCATTTACAAAGTGGTGTGACACAATGCACCCTCAAAGCATTTTAAATGCAACAACCCGCGCATTTCATTGATCCACGTTGTAAAGGACATTTATTTTTAGAATATGTGTATATAACCACAAGAATAAAGAACAAATCAACTGTTTTTATTACTTTGTAAACCTCTGATGTTTCCCATACAGTATACATTTGTATATTATAAACCATGTTACAGTAACTCTAGAGCTAATTAATCGACTCCTTAACTACAGCAGAATTATGGGTAACTTTTCAGGATTTAGTCCGAAATATGGCTTGTTGCCATTCATCGGAAATCTCTCACTGAGAGCTTTCCGATGAATGTCATCAACCCATATTTCCGACTAAATCCTGAAAAGTTACCCATAATTATGCTGTAGTTAAGGAGTCGATTAATTAGAGCATTACTGTATATCCTCTATAATTGTTTATTCAACATCACGTGCTGCAATCCATAAATGCGGTTCAGATTTCGATGTCCGGTTCAACATTATTATCATATGGTTCGATAGCAGAAATACGCAGTTTGGGATGTTATACCGTACAAGTTTTACGAGTTGCTCTTGCTCAAGAATGGATAAATTTATAAACCTGATTTTTGGCGCATTAGTTAGAATTATATTTTTGCACAAGAACACACCACAAATATCGAACCGGGCATCAAAAGCAGAAACGGATTGTATCGATTGCATAAACATAAGAAGTTGGTCACTGACCGACATTTGCTATTGCAGAAGAAAATAAACAAATTCTCTGGTGTGGTTTATAGGACTATGCAATGCCGACTTAAAAATAAAAATTCACATAAACATCGCATGAAGCGGTCTAACCACAAACTCGGTTATTCGGTAATTCCAAATGTATGAACTATCACCATGATATCCCGGTATATCATTGTCAGGACTGTTTGTACAAAAGGTTGTTATTCTACTATGCATAATTTTGCTATATCATTGTACTCGGATTGTATTGCAATGTAATATATCAGTACATGTACCGGTATACTGTGTGCACATTATATACATGTAGGCCTACTTTCACTTTAGTATGTGTCATAAAAGACTCATGTTGTTAAATTGAAAAAAACATGTGTGAAAACAGAGAGAATACATGTACATGTGCCGGTACTATATACCTCTTTGTGTGCTGTACTACCGGTAATATTCATGTACATGTACTACACTACAATAAGAGAAATTTTAATTGATTCTGCTGCCCTTGTGCCACAGGCCTCAAACACGCCAAACAAGTATCTGTAGCCAGGCCCACCAGTACCAGGCTACTAGTAAATGAAGTACTGAAAGTGTCACATCATTAATCGAGCCCAATCTTAGTTATACTAGTCTCTTGTGTAGTTTGGGTTACTATTAATAAGATATTTAATGAATGTTTGGAATGTATGGTAGCATTCTTACCTGGATCAACATATGCCATGCACACCGCTGGTCATCATATCATCACCCCGGCGGGCATCAGTAAACCGCTCATCGGGCTATAACAGTTAGAGTTTTCCATACCAGGGCTAATCTAATCAGTTAAAATTAGTCAATTTAGAGGGAATACCAACCAGTGGAAGACGTATATGTATATTCAGATATCAGTTTTCGAGAAAAACCCCATCTTAGTCGAGCGGACTTAGAATATCGGGGTAAACTTAAATTTCATTCAGCAACACTTTCACGGCAGAATATAAAAATAGTACATTATAATCACTTACAGTACATGTACATGTAGCCCAGGTGCAGTGCTAGCCTATATTATATACTACCAAAACTTTTGGTCAGTTTCTCGATGCCTGACACTTGTAAACGCTTGAACTGGTATATAGTACATGTATGTGAATTAGAGATCTTATTAGTGACACAACACTTCACAAGAGGCTAGACATACATTTGTAACTACAGTAATGCTCTAATTAATCGACTCCTTAAACACAGCATAATTACGGGTAACTCGGGGAGAGCTTTCCGATGAATGGCAACAAGCCATATATCCGACTAAATCCTGAAAAGTTACACATAATTCTGCTGTGGTTAAGGGGTCGATTTCTTAGGGCACTACTGTATCTGTTTTAGTGCACATCGAATTTATTTGTTGTCTTTCCTCTTGTAATTTGTCTTTGGTTGTGTTCGCCATTTCGATGGACAACTACATGTACTGACATCAAATGACTGAAATGAGTCAAAATTTAGCAGTGTAGCCAATTATATAGATAAACAGAATTAAATAGCATCCAAATTCCAAATGAGCATAAATGATAAAACAAACTTTATTGAGCACACTTTTAATACTAGTAATTACAGCTACAATGAAAGCACCTAATACAAATTCTAAGTTTGGTAAAACTGTCTGTATACAAAGTTTATCTGACCGTGATGAATAAAACATATAAATGGGATCCTATACATGTACATGTATGTTAGATATCATTACATGATTATTTGAAAACACATATCCATATGGAAAACAAACTATTTGACCACTGGCCAAGTTGTCCTGCTAATATGCTATGATGCTGGTGGTCCTGCTGAATTGCTATGATGCGGGTAGTGCAATTCATAGCAATTAAGCAGGACCCAACCGCATCATAGCACATTAGCAGGAACACTTGAACAGGGGTATATTTACAGTGTCAAATCGAATGGGCATCTTTTAACAATATTTTTGAACAATTTCCTAGAAGTGTTCGAAAATTGAGAACTGAATTTATATTTTTTTTTATGAGGTTTCGATTGAAAAATTTCTAACTTAGCTCATCAGGATTAACAGACTACCAGTATGTTTGGTATATTTTTCTGTAAACGACACCTGCTGAGGTGGGGAAATATCATCCATTGTCGCACAGCTATATTCTCTTTCCCAACAAAGTCCATAGAACATACATGTACATGTAAAATTACTGCTATGCTTTAATTAATCAACTCGCCTTATAAAGGTTGACCACCGGGTATTACTGCAGTATTTAGGCGTGTTCATGCGATCAACCGCAGTCAGTTATACCGCCGCAGAATGTGGTCCACCTCACATTTGCAGTTAGGCTGTATTTTTCATGCGATGTTTATATGAATTTTGTTTTAAAGTTGACATTGTAACCACACCAGAATTTGTTTTTATTGTTTCAAAATGTCTCGATAGAATTCAGAATTTTTGTGGTAAAAACAATTAACTTGGTTATCACAGTTAACACATATTACTGTGGTAAGATTACCAGCGGATACCGCATGTCAACAGGGACTGCATGCTCTAATTAATTATCAGGTTTAACATGTTATACTAGATACAGTTCATTTTAAAGGTACTCAATCCGGTTCGATGATCCCCATATAATCAGATTCCAACAACAACAACATCATACATTTGTATTTAGAAAGGCTGCTTCAGTTACGGTATCCGAATTGATTAATTGCCATAAAATAATGCTAACCACTGTCAACTAAAGTATACAATTGCCTGACATATGTTATTTATCAACATGTTGTTCTACAAAATTTGGCCGTATTATCAACAGAAAGCCTCTTGATTTTAGAGTTATCCATCTGAAATTTGGTCCGAGACCGTGGGCCACTATTAATTCTTGATAGTATATTTCAAAAATTGATATCTAATAACTCTGAGCTTTGATAGGTGGGTTCCTCGACTCGTACCAAATATCTTTTACCCCCAAGTCCAAATAAATAGTAATGTGCGAGCGTTAATTCAGGGGGCCCTTAATCGGATTATGCATCTTTAAATTCAAATACAGTTTAAAGATGCATAATCCGATTAAGTGCCCCTCATTTACTATTTACATGTATATGGAATCGGGGGGGGGGGGGGGTGTAAAAATATTGTAATCAAGTCGAGGGACCCACCTACATGTATCAAAGCTCAGAGTTATAAGATATCGATTTTTGAAATTTTAATATTTATCACCATCGATACTTAATAGTGGCCCAGAAAAATTTGACGAGCCGACGGTCTAAGACCAAATTGCGGATGAAGATGGATAACTCTAAAATGAAGAGGCTTTGTGTTGATAATAAGGCCAAACTTCGTCGAACAGCATGTTGATAAATATAACGTATCAGGCAATTTTATACTATACATGTAGTTGACAGTGGTTAGCATTATTTTTGGGCAATTAATCGATTCTGATAACTGAAGCACCATTTCTAAAAAAAATGTTGTTGTTGGAATCTAATTATATGGGGACCATCGAATCTGATTGAGCACCTTTAATAGTTAGCTATATGAGTTATATACACATAAGGCGACACCAATTTTTAAGTCCGGTTTACGAACACCTCCTACAACTTTTTTTCCATTTCATGAAAACAAAAATAACTTTTTTGTCCCAAAAAAATTTACACGCGTACTGATTTTCATGTGCTGTCGCATCCGGTTCTGCTTATGATCGTTTGCAGATCCATATTTTCATGTATTTCATGACAAGAAAATGTCTTGTTTGGTTCCGAATTTCATTCGAAAAGGTTTTTTTCACAATTTTTGTAAAATTTATGTAAAATATCAAAATTTACTTGATATAAATTGGGGGGAATTTTTTTTTTATTTTTATTTTTTCCCTCCTGCATCTACTTTTTTTCTCCCCACATCAGCCCACATGTTCGTAAACCAGACTTAAAAATTGGTGTCGCCTAATAGACATTTAAACTTTGAAAATTGTAGGTTTCCGGATGATAACTTCAATTTGTGTGATCATATCTGAACCAAATGTGGTATGTGAGTTTATCAGACCAAAATACAGGTCAAGTTCGAATATGGGTGTGCTCCGCCCATTTTTGCGAGAGTTATGGCCCTTTTTCGACTTAGAATCGTGTTAATTTCTGGTTTCCGCATCATAATTTTAGTTTGTGTGATCAAATCTGAATCAAATTTGGTATGATAGTTTATTATCCACCATTTCATGGGACTCTGGTTGGATTGTTCTGAAATGTAGTATCGGATTTAGGGGTCCTTGATATATTTTTCAGTCAAGCTGATGCCCCAATGAAGCCACCTTTTCTCACATTTGCTGAAATAGTATCCAAAACATCAACATATCAAGAGCCATTAGACTGAATTAGATAAAAATATATCACTTGGGTATGTTTAAGCTGGAAAATACTCAAAATTTGTATAATTTTCTGCTATTATATCTGCATACTAGCCTTTTTGCTGAATCGTGAATGCCGGTTATATTGCCGTGTGAAATCCTAGTACCAGATAACATTGGGTATGTATATAGCATACCACCTGAAAATGGCGTGAATATCACATACCAAAGCGGGGTGGGGGGTGTGTGTGACACCATCCTTGATCATAGTCTGTATTATACAGGGTATGTTAACTGTTTCGAGTTGGTGCAATTAATGTGATTGTTTAATCTCTACCATCTGAAATCTATTTATAGCATATTTTGCTATCTGATCAATTGCTACTGATATAAAAAAGGATAAAGATGGTGTGTCTCTTTCCCAAATGTTCTGTTTACATGTACATTTGGGGGTTTATGAGTCAAATAATAACAGGCAACATGTCCTTCTAACACTAAGAAATAATGTGTTCTTATGAACCAGGACAAAATATGACTATTTCTGGAGCATTACAGCACATTATTACAAATCTATATTTGTAAGCAGTATGATAATGACAGGAAACATGTCCTCAGACTAAGAAATAATTTTTTGGTAGTATTTCACATCACAGCTCATGTGTATACTCACATTAGTTTATGTCTTTCAAAGGGAGAAACCCATTTAGAAAGTTTAAATGAGACAAAACTACCTCACTGTAGATGTAGTTGCAAGGTACAACATGTACATGTATTCTGGTAAATGACATTGGAACTAAAATAATGATTTTTGTGTCCACCGGTATGTCATGAACCGGTATACATTGCAACTACATGTACATGTAACTTGCCTAACATACCATATACATGTATGAAGAGGGAATTTGCAAGTGTTTTTTAATCAAAATTTAACCCAACTCTTGTTGTCAGTAAGTTTTAACCCATGCAGTTTAATGAGTTTATATATTTATATATTACATGTGTTTCTATACATGTATTTTATCTTTAGTTAGTTTGTTGTCCTTGAATAAACTTGTATTGCTGCACAATCAGTTTCCTTAATGTTCTATTATACTAAAACAACTCCATTTTTCTACCCATGTGTACCTTGGTGTTTCCCACCCAGTTGTACCTTGGTGTTTTCTTACCCAGGTGTACCTTGGTGTTTTCTTACCCAGGTGAACCTTGGTGTTTTCCTGCCCAGGTGAACCTTGGTGTTTCCTTACCTGGGTGTACCTTGGGGTTATCTAACCCAGGTGCATCTCAATGGGAAATCCACCTGGGTAAGAAAACACCAAGGTACACCGGCGTAAGAAAACACCAAGATACACCTGGGTTGGAAACATCAAGGTACACCTGGGTGGGGAACACCCAGGTAGGAAACATCAGGGTACACCTGGGTGAATAACACCAAGGTACACCTCGGTGGGAAACACCCAGGTAGGAAACATCAGGGTACACCTGGGTGAATAACACCATGGTACACCTGGATGGGGAAACACCCAGGTAGGAAACACCAGGGTACACCTGGGTGGGAAACACCCAGGTAGGGTACACCTGGGTGTGGTCACCTGGGTAATTACACCCATGTTTATCCATAACAGGGTTCTTATCCAGTTTCAGGTGGGTAAATCATGGTAAAACCCAGGTTTCGCGGGGTCTTGATGGTTGGTGGATGTATTGGTAGATAGATTTTTACCTGGGTTTCGGCCCAAAAAACCTTGGTGGATTTACCCAGGTACATTTTTATATGGGTTCCGCTACAAGCAATTCAGATTTCAAGAAATGGGATCAGGACGGGTCACGAAATAGAGTCGGGACCCCGGAAATTCATATAGTACGCCATTTAATGAGGCGACGAGTAAGTATCACGCTATTACTGGTCGTGATATTGACAACGCAGCCAGGGTGAACCATTTCAAACCGGATTTCCGCCACATGCAGTTGAGATTTTAAGAAATGGGGTCAGGACGGAGCACGAAATTATGGAATACTATTAGGGCCACGTCCTAATGGCGCTTTCGGCGCGCGCCGAAAGCGACAAAACGTGCGCCATTAGTAACGGCGCACTTTTTGTCGCTTTCGGTGCACTTTTTGTCGCTTTGGGCGCACTTTTTGTCGTTTTCGGCTCTTTCGGCGCGCACGCGGAAAGCGACAAAATGTGCGATATTAGCGTATATTTCGGCGCACATTTTTTCGCTTCCAGCGCGTTACTAATGGCGCACTTTTTGTCGCATTCGGCGCACTTTTTGTCGCTTTGGGCGCACTTTTTGTCGTTTTCGGCTCTTTCGGCGCGCGCGCGGAAAGCGACAAAAAGTGCACCGAAAGCGACAAAAAGTGCGCCGTGACGGCGCATATTTTTTCGCTTTCGTCGCTTTCGGCGCGTTACTAATGGCGCACGTTTTGTCGCTTTCGGCGCGCGCCGAAAGCGCCATTAGGACGTGGCCCTAATAGTATTCCATAATTTCGTGCTCCGTCCTGACCCCATTTCTTAAAATCTCAACTGCATGTGGCGGAAATCCGGTTTGAAATGGTTCACCCTGGCTGCGTTGTCAATATCACGACCAGTAATAGCGTGATACTTACTCGTCGCCTCATTAAATGGCGTACTATATGAAGTCCATAGAACATACATGTACATGTAAAATTACAGCTATGCTTTAATTAATCAACTCGCCTTATAAAGGTTGACCACCGGGTATTACTGCAGTATTTAGGCGTGTTCATGCGATCAACCGCAGTCAGTTATACCGCCGCAGAATGTGGTCCACCTCACATTTGCAGTTAGGCTGTATTTTTCATGCGATGTTTATATGAATTTTGTTTTAAAGTTGACATTGTAACCACACCAGAATTTGTTTTTATTGTTTCAAAATGTCTAGATAGAATTCAGAATTTTTGTAGTAAAAACAATTAACTTGGTTATCACAGTTAACACATATTACTGTGGTAAGATTACCAGCGGATACCGCATGTCAACATGGACTGCATGCTCTAATTAATTATCAGGTTTAACATGTTTATACTGGATACAGTTCATTTTAAAGGTACTCAATCCGGTTCGATGATCCCCATATAATCAGATTCCAACAACAACAACATCATACATTTGTATTTAGAAAGGCTGCTTCAGTTACGGTATCCGAATTGATTAATTGCCCTAAAATAATGCTAACCACTGTCAACTAAAGTATACAATTGCCTGACATATGTTATTTATCAACATGTTGTTCTACAAAATTTGGCCGTATTATCAACAGAAAGCCTCTTGATTTTAGAGTTATCCATCTGAAATTTGGTCCGAGACCGTGGGCCACTATTAATTCTTGATAGTATATTTCAAAAATTGATATCTAATAACTCTGAGCTTTGATAGGTGGGTTCCTCGACTCGTACCAAATATCTTTTACCCCCAAGTCCAAATAAATAGTAATGTGCGAGCGTTAATTCAGGGGGCCCTTAATCGGATTATGCATCTTTAAATTCAAATACAGTTTAAAGATACATAATCCGATTAAGTGCCCCTCATTTACTATTGTCATATTGTGGGGTAGTGCCATATTGGGGGTGGTGTCATATTGTGATTTAACACGTTCATTTCATATCGCACATTTTAAATATTAGGTTGAAGAAAAATTGTTTCAAAGAAATCGGGATTTTTTATATGGAGTGCATGAAAATACTGGGGGGTTAATACAAGGTTCCATTAGAGACCACAGATGTGAGAAAAGCTCATTATTAACATTGATTCACAGCACAGGTAAAGGGGTCTGGCGAAATAATTGACCATCGTTAATTTAGCGGGGTTGAATTATACCTGTCCGATTCCCAGCGCGTAAGTTGTATGAAGGATGTTAAATGTAACTAAGCAGGCGTATTTTGCATGGAAATAGATTACCAGGATGAAAAGGGTAGACATCTCGGCGCCAAAAGCAGAAATCTAATTTACCAATTCCAGGTGAAGGGGATTTACAGGTAATAGCCAGCAGATGGACTGTAATTAAGGTAGAAGATAACACTGCTGGACCGTCGATGGACCCACGGTCCATAGATTAGTTTCAGACTTAATGCCAGAATTTAATTACACACATGCCATCCTGCGTGCATGAGAGTAATCTAGCATGAATCATTAATATAACGTATGTGGGTGAAATGATGGCCAGGAAAAGGGAGGTGTAAGTTATGCAAAGTAGCCTGTCCATCACATGATTTGAAAACTTCTACACGTTCCATAAAACGATTTTGTTGGATTGAGATAGAACTGAGAATTTTCATTGGTGAATACTGACCTCAAGCCACCGTGCAGAACAGGGGGTATAAATATGGATTGTGTTGGGAAATTCGTCACTTTCGAACGAATAAATTCTCAGCACAACTATTTATACTGTTCTGTTCATTACTTTAGGTGAGTTAAAAACTAAGATACTTTTCGTTTGCAGATAAATACATCTTGAATATTTGTAATAGGCCAGATGTTTTCAATGTGAATATGTGAATCTTGTGAGTAAAGTTTTTCTGTTAAATCCGGAGTTTGTTCAACGGTAACACATTTGTATTATTATTGGCGATTATGAAACATGCAAATCTTTCATCCGGGTTCCGGGTAATTTTGTATAGCCATGTTCAGGTGTAATGTTATTATAAGCATAGATTAATATATGTCTGAATTCATCCATCCAACCAATCAATCGAAGTTGCATGCACTGGCAACTGTTAAATTCAACCATGATTCGGTCACTTAATGGAGCCAAAACATTTAACAATCAAATACGAAATTACTTTCAACCATAATATTCTACCACGGTTCAATAAATTGAACCATCCAAACTTAGCCATTACAAGTTTCCTAGCCTAGGCTAGCTTCGAAGATATTTCCCAATTTAAAGCTGCATGGGTCCTTTTAAATAGACATATTGATAAAAGTTTACTTAAATGCAAATGGAAATTTCGCATTCAGCTTCGAGCTTTTCACATCAAAGAATTACATTCTTATAATTAATATACACCTTTATACATACTTTAGCTTGGGCTATGCTTGAGGACGCAACATATGCTTAAATCTAAATAAAGATTGATTGATTGGTTGATTGACGAATGGTCGCTGAATTGTTACCACTATTTATTCTGTTACTGCCATTCTAATTATAATGCTAAATTTGTTTATTACTTTGGACTTTCGAACGAATAAATTCTCAGCACAACTATTTATACTGTTCTGTTCATTACTTTAGGTACCAACAGCCTACCAAGCTAATTTCCCCAAATAATGAAAATCTAAACAAGATGGCAGCGGATTATAATTAAAGTAGGGTGTCACACACTACACCCGAATTCCGCACTGCCACACTGGTGTCAGAATCCACCGGGCAAAACAGATCCATCAAGGAAAAATCAATACGATGGAGCATGCAGGAGGGAGCCGACTTCATAAAAGGTCGACAAAATAGACGGCAGTATTTCAACAATGCAAGAATTATCTGTGCAGACATACCTCTTCTTCTATGGATTCAGAATAAAATTTAGGAGCTGTTCGTGCATTCCAAAGAATACAGATTCAAATTCTACACGGAAAACTTGTGTGTGATTCTCAAATCTGTATAGGTATTTACATTATATAATTAATGCAAAATATTAAGCAGAACACATAATTTATTCATTTTAATCCGTGAAATTTTTCGGTAAACTGAATAGTCTAATGGTGGAACGCACTGTGGGTGACAACAACTGGTAGAATTTTTAAACATATCCAATATATATGTTCGCATTAGTTGGTCTAAAATTATGACAATGCAAATTCATTTTCACTGACCTAAACCCTAGGCATTGCAAGATTCATTTCCCCATATATCGATTGCATAACAAACGCTCTTTGTTAGATATCGCAACGAAAGCACATTCGCTCTTTATTAATCACATGAAGATAGCATAGACGCTCTTTGTTATTTACCGCAATTAATAATAGACGCTCTTTATTATATACCACAAATGAGAACACAGACGCTCTTTATTAATCACAAGCAGATAGCATAGACGCTCTTTATTATGAATAAGTGACGGCATCATCGACGCTCTTTATTATATACCACAGCGGGAGCACCGACGCTCTTTATTGTACTTCTCGACACATAGAACACATAGCTTCTTTGTTTTAATCTGGGCCAGTTTGTCAGTTGATTTTCGTGGGTCGGTGTTTCTACACGCCGTGGGACAATTTCTCGGTGAAATCAAGTCTCTGCGTGGTCATTCCTCCACCCGTAAAATTGTTAACTTCTTGTGTGGCCTAGCGGCTAGAACGACGATAAACCCTAGGAAACCAAACCAAACCAAATCTTCGTTTTTTATATAAACCCAAGTATAACCTAATTATAATTCGTATACAAGCCTACTGTAAACTAATTGTCGCAAGTTTCAATTCACGGAACAAAAGGCATATATCTATACATATGAATTCATTTAAACAGATAATATAAGATACGAATTAATTCAAAATACACCCAGATGCGCAGTTGCAAAACATGACTAAAATACGTATAATTTGACAAACATTGGCATATACATGAAAAATGTGGTGTCCTAACAAATTTCGTTTTCCTCTTGTTATCCTATAACGTTTGGTTCATTGGTAATAACTTATTGATTGACTAGCTTCATTGAAATTTCAAGCGGCGAAGAAAGACTGGATAATGTCAAATACAGGAATAATAGTTCCTTTGTGTTAATTCTTCATAATAAATCTAAATTTCTCCCCAAATTGTCATTGGTGAAAAATGAAAAATGGTATTCTGTTTCAATGAGTTTACATCTAAACACAATACATAATCTTTCACTAACGAGTAGTGGCGCTGTTTGTGTCTCCCCTTTGTTAATTTCCAAACTATGATTGCCGATTCGCAGTCTCTTAAATAGAAAACTCGCTTTATTAGAACGCGTGCAGCAAATGTATGGCTCAAATTAGTACCTTGCTTTAAACAACCTATGCGTTGTTATCAGTTTTAGATCTTCCGTTTTCAATTTTCGCACATGTTCATTTGAAATGTCAACACCATATGTTCCATATAAGTGACTATTCACTGCATAATGGTACCGCTAACGAGGCAGTTTCCAAATATAGATAGTTCAAGTTACTGTGTAGTTAATCACACATGGTATTGTTTTGATCATAACGGTGTGGACATCATGCCGAGAATAAAAGCGGGTGTTCATGGACCTGAATAAAATTAATGCGACGGGCATATAGTACTAGAAGTTATCTTTTCATGTAGTTTGTTACACAAAAGGCGCCGATTGGAATGAAACATGACATCATAATTACCCTATTTTTAGATGATTAAACAAAATACAATATGGAAATACAGCTCATTAAAGTAATATGAATCACCCAGATATGGTGATCAATTATAATTATGGAATAATCAAAAGTTTAACATCTGTAATTTGTGTTTAAACATTATATCCGAATAGATGACACATATAGCCCTTCTCATAAATATTAAGTTGATGTAGTTCTTGGGGCCGACATTTATTTCGTTTATTACAGATACATGCGTCCCGAATCGATTACTAAATATTTACAGTTAAGCATTGTTCAAACGAAGTTTTCTATGGAGTGTTTCGGTCGATTTGCTTCACATTTTCAGCGATGTTAGTAGAAGTTTCCCTTCTTTCCGTTGGCATAGCGCTCGAATACCATCTTATCAGTTTCACGCACCCGAACAAGCGCATAGTATGTCTTTTAATATAAAATGTTCATTCCGTCATTACTCAATACTTGTATTATTATTATTATGTAATGGTTCAGTTTTATCTCTTGATACACAACTATGATACCTATACATAGGTCACCGACTCATATTTTGAATTGTGTATGAGTAATGCACGATTCAGGATGTATATATAATCCCAGAGGGAAAATCGAACAAAGGATTAAATAATAATTTAACAAAATTAATTGTCGGAAATGAATTGGTTTCACAACAATTTGGCGATATTCGGTTATCATTCCGTGTAGCTCTGTACACGTGATGATGAAATGATAATCATCGCCCATTTCGCATCTGCAGTAATGTGCATAAATGTACCTGATTTATCCTATGATTTTGTCAGCCATTTAGTATATTAAAAGGGTAATTTTAGATTATCAGTTCCAAATTGAAACATAAATTTAGTTAAATAGGTTCATACATCAAGGCATAACAGTCGAGATTATGCTTGCTTCTTTGTTTTCTTAAAACTAGAGATAAAACAAGTGATAACGTACAGTGAAATTGGCTTGAGTATAATTGTGGAATGTGGTCTATATATTGTTCTGGGCTTGATAGCTAGTGAGTTCGGGGTCCCGTACACGCTATCAGACCTAGAGTATGGGCGGCGTTCTCTGGTGTACACATCACGCCTATGTCACTGTATGTTTATAATTGAGAGGACATGATAAGTATTGGCTTTATATATCAATATAAAAGTTTTCCGCGCCGATTACCATATATACAGGCTCAATAAAGAGCGTTTTTGGGATCCATTAATATGTGGATCTATATTTCAACAAACTGTCAATATTCAATAGCAAATAGGGACTTCAGACGTCTGTATATCCATTTATATACTGAACGCATATATAAGCCGACGTTGCGCGACCATTTCTGGTCATATTATATACAATTCCACACAAAACACGACATTTCTCAGTCTACTATAAGACCTATACTTATTTATGAACGGTAGTTCACACGCTTTCCGTGATACGATATCTAAATGCCAAGATTATGCAGAATGATAAGCAACTGCAAAGCCGGGCTATAGTTTTGCAGTTAAATCCAATAAATGACCACGATTGCATATCCTGGTCTGTTGTTAACTGCGCCTCATTAATATGGAAAGGATAGTCCATGGTTGCCAGACATTAATGAGGACTTTATCCCATGGTATCTGATAGAAGTTGAACATGTACAAAGTAATACAATGCCAGCATGCTGAATGCACATCAGCGTGCATTCTTGTAAATAACTTGTTATAGGGTCACAAAGACATGAAGGTTAAAAAAAAATCCGAGAATGCATATATAAATTGTATAATTTTTAGTTATATACACACCGAAGTGCGACCTTGTAAATAATACAATCGTTTTGCTGTGTTGTAATGAAAATAATCTTCATTGTGATGAACATGGAATGAAGAGAATAAGAGACGTCATACAGTACAGTGTACGTCCTATTCCTGTTCCAGAGTGGTTCGATTTCCTAACCAATCTCTCCTTTCCGGTAACGAATCTATCACTTCCGGTAAATAATTTTATCCCTTCCGGGAACGAATCTTGTCACTTCCGGGAACGAATCATTTCCGAGTACGAAACTCACAACTTTCGTTATTTTATAGCAATTTTGCTGTCAATATTTCCAATGCGAATTATAATATAATAGCTACTTCCCGTGCGAGAGGCCCAAACTGACTTATGCTCATTATGCAAGCTGATTTTTACGATTATTTATGGCTACTTCCCAGTGCGCGAAGGTCATACTTAAAGACGCAGTTTTATGCTAGATTCTACAATCACTCGAAACGGCTTCCCCATGCGTGAAGTTCGTACATAACTAGGCTCATGTATACATGTATGCTGGTTGATACACTCATATTTGGGTGAGCTGGTTTCCCAGTCGCGAGAAGCTTGGAAATCAATCATGCTACATTCTACAATTAGGCATGGCGTCAGGGCCATGACCTGGGGGTCTCTGGTGTCGCATGTCGCAAATTCGTGATATATTATCGCTTATTTCTAAACGTCATGACGGGGCCAGACTCCAATTTTAAACATGCTCGTTTCTACCATCCTACATGGCTCAGATGCCATTTTTCCCGTGGTTTTTGTATCGGAGGTTGCATATGACTCAGCTCATATATAAACTTCCTTTCGGTGCGAAACTACATTATATATATGCTCAATTTCTATGGCGAAGAAAAGGGTTTAGCAACCTTTTTGTCCCACGGACTTTCTTGTGTTGTACTTCTATACCGACATCAACGCAAGACTTCGCTTTAGAAGGGGTTCCGCTGTCTGACGGGTTCAAGTTTGGATAGATTGGTATGCAGGTTGTGGGTCACAATTTATTGACAGGCTCCTGATATTTTGTATAGAATTGATCACTCTATATATAATATATGTCATTGGGGCTACTTACTTATTTATTTATCTCTTATTCTTTAGACCCACACCTCCTGAGTTTGTGCTTTTCCATTGTTCTGATTGCAACAGCAGCCCAACCAAAGGAAAGCCTCACATGCTGGTTTTCTTAGAGCATATTCTACAAACAGGTCCACATTTGACCTGATTACTGCTTTACGAGTTTGAGAGCATAATTTACACATACTGTCACGACGTGACGCCAGTATAACAAGTACGAGCCAAGAGTACATCTTTACATACAGTCTTACAGACTAAGGGCACATTTCTATATAATTGTCACTTTATCACAGAAATCCGGGCCTCACCACGTAATAATATAACGTATTATACACTTGTCTACATGACATTAAAACAGCTGAAATTGCTGGCTACATCATAGCGCATATTCGACTATAAATATGACATTACATAACACCTATTTATGATATCAACTTGTCTTTGCAAGACGTAAATACTTATACAAATTAAAACATGGAAATACTTTTCGTGAACAGGTCATGTACGTCATATATGACTACTTCAGATATAAATGACTAATATGAAGTTAAATATAACTTAAATATAACAAGCCACACAAGTGCTGGTTCGTTTCACACGATATCCAGTTAAGTTACTATGAAAAATGCTACTTATATACAAATCATTAACGGTCCTTCCTTTTCAAAACTTGTTTGAAAAGGTACCCGCATCCTATAATGAAAGTATACATGCATATTCATGCATATCTATGTAAGCCATACAGTGATACTATGCAAATACGAAATAAAAGCATTGTTCATCGAACAGTTATCTCATTCAATGGATATAATGCTGAGCTTTAATAACAAATCTACTTGACTAAGTTCATTAATGAAACGTTGTCTGTCACTCATAATTGTTCCATCACCACCTCTACTACGCTACCAACACTACCATTACCATCATTCGAGATGTATTAAGCTTATTATACAAATATTCTTTGCAAACTAGTATATATCTTCAGCAAAATCTTCTCATTCTTATATCAAATTTCAGTGTTCTGCGACGTCACACTTAAATACACATATTTATTGGCATTAATTTACCAATTACCACATTGGAATATGCGATAGCTATTTACAAGATATGGGATTTTCAGTTCCTGCAAATAATTAATTACTTCTAACACTAACTATGTATTCAGCGATATGCATTATACAAGGCTTACAAACTGAAAGCTCTTGCTAGTTGAAAGCTAAATAGTCTTTAAACTGATGTTATTTCAACTACTTCTTGATTCCTTATACCGATTCATACGCCTTAGACTTTGAAGATTATTAGGCATTGTCAGGAGCAAATTTCTATATGTGTTCTGCCACTATATTTTGCCTTAATACCAGATGCAAATCACTCCAAGAGTAAACGAGGTATGTAGGTTACGTTCAAAATGAGTCAGGCCACATTTCTGTTTCATGTTATTAATTTTATTCATGTGTAACAATGCACAGCTTCTTAGCTTCTTAGCGTCAGCAATGAATTCCAGTCATATTAGATCAAATCACACCAATGTGATGACGAAGGATTAACTATTACGTTCAACAACTCCATTGAAAACTATTGCAACATGTCTCAGTTATTTAGCACAAGAGCAATTCAATTTTATTTCAAGTGACCATATTCGGCTCACCTTGATTCTACTCCATATGATACGTCATTTTTGCGCACAACTTCTTTTCAAATCATTCACTAGCAGACCAAATTATGGTTGACAAGTTATCGATAGATGACTCGAACGGTAATACCTAAATCTCTCTACTTAATTCTTTGGTGTTTGCGAGTATAATATTTGACTCTAAGCACTCCAAGTTCAATTCTCTTCAACGTCAGAGCCGACGGATCATGATGTCACAGAATACAGCCATCTCACGGACATTCCGGAACGGGCATCAGCTCCACTATATCCACAAATATGAACAAAAATTGTTGACTGTTTGGATTATTTTTTATATGGAGATGCCAGGAGACATCTCATTGGGACGAGGGGGTAGTGTCATATTGTGGGGTAGTGCCATATTGGGGGTGGTGTCATATTGTGATTTAACACGTTCATTTCATATCGCACATTTTAAATATTAGGTTGAAGAAAAATTGTTTCAAAGAAATCGGGATTTTTTATATGGAGTGCATGAAAATACTGGGGGGTTAATACAAGGTTCCATTAGAGACCACAGATGTGAGAAAAGCTCATTATTAACATTGATTCACAGCACAGGTAAAGGGGTCTGGCGAAATAATTGACCATCGTTAATTTAGCGGGGTTGAATTATACCTGTCCGATTCCCAGCGCGTAAGTTGTATGAAGGATGTTAAATGTAACTAAGCAGGCGTATTTTGCATGGAAATAGATTACCAGGATGAAAAGGGTAGACATCTCGGCGCCAAAAGCAGAAATCTAATTTACCAATTCCAGGTGAAGGGGATTTACAGGTAATAGCCAGCAGATGGACTGTAATTAAGGTAGAAGATAACACTGCTGGACCGTCGATGGACCCACGGTCCATAGATTAGTTTCAGACTTAATGCCAGAATTTAATTACACACATGCCATCCTGCGTGCATGAGAGTAATCTAGCATGAATCATTAATATAACGTATGTGGGTGAAATGATGGCCAGGAAAAGGGAGGTGTAAGTTATGCAAAGTAGCCTGTCCATCACATGATTTGAAAACTTGTACACGTTCCATAAAACGATTTTGTTGGATTGAGATAGAACTGAGAATTTTCATTGGTGAATACTGACCTCAAGCCACCGTGCAGAACAGGGGGTATAAATATGGATTGTGTTGGGAAATTCGTCACTTTCGAACGAATAAATTCTCAGCACAACTATTTATACTGTTCTGTTCATTACTTTAGGTGAGTTAAAAACTAAGATACTTTTCGTTTGCAGATAAATACATCTTGAATATTTGTAATAGGCCAGATGTTTTCAATGTGAATATGTGAATCTTGTGAGTAAAGTTTTTCTGTTAAATCCGGAGTTTGTTCAACGGTAACACATTTGTATTATTATTGGCGATTATGAAACATGCAAATCTTTCATCCGGGTTCCGGGTAATTTTGTATAGCCATGTTCAGGTGTAATGTTATTATAAGCATAGATTAATATATGTCTGAATTCATCCATCCAACCAATCAATCGAAGTTGCATGCACTGGCAACTGTTAAATTCAACCATGATTCGGTCACTTAATGGAGCCAAAACATTTAACAATCAAATACGAAATTACTTTCAACCATAATATTCTACCACGGTTCAATAAATTGAACCATCCAAACTTAGCCATTACAAGTTTCCTAGCCTAGGCTAGCTTCGAAGATATTTCCCAATTTAAAGCTGCATGGGTCCTTTTAAATAGACATATTGATAAAAGTTTACTTAAATGCAAATGGAAATTTCGCATTCAGCTTCGAGCTTTTCACATCAAAGAATTACATTCTTATAATTAATATACACCTTTATACATACTTTAGCTTGGGCTATGCTTGAGGACGCAACATATGCTTAAATCTAAATAAAGATTGATTGATTGGTTGATTGACGAATGGTCGCTGAATTGTTACCACTATTTATTCTGTTACTGCCATTCTAATTATAATGCTAAATTTGTTTATTACTTTGGACTTTCGAACGAATAAATTCTCAGCACAACTATTTATACTGTTCTGTTCATTACTTTAGGTACCAACAGCCTACCTAGCTAATTTCCCCAAATAATGAAAATCTAAACAAGATGGCAGCGGATTATAATTAAAGTAGGGTGTCACACACTACACCCGAATTCCGCACTGCCACACTATTTACAAATGTGCGATATTAGCGTATGTTTCGGCGCGCCGCAAGCGACAAAATGTGCGCCGTAACGGCGCACATTTTGTCGCTTCCAGCGCGTTACTAATGGCGCACTTTTTGTCGCCTTCGGCGCACTTTTTGTCGCTTTCGGTGCGTTACTAATGGCGCACTTTTTGTCGCTTTCGGCACGCGCCGAAAGCGCCATTAGGAAGTGGCCCTAATAGTATTCCATACGAAATAGAGTCGGGATCCCGAAAAAATCATATATTACGCCATTTAAAGTGGCGACGAGTAAGTATCACGGCCTTACTCTTCGTGATTTCGACAACACAGACAGGGCAGACAATTCTGTACAGGATGTCCGCCACACGCAGTTGAGATTTTCGGAAATTGGGTCAGGGCGGGTCACGAAATAGACTCGGGACCCCGAAAATTCACATATTACGCCATTTAATGTGGCGACGAGTAAGTATCACGTTCGTATTCTTCGTGATTTTGAAAACACAGGTAGGGCAGACAATTCTGTAAAGGATTTCCGCCACACGCAGTTGAGATTTTAAGAAATTGGGTCAGGACGGGTCACGAAATAGAGACGGGACACCGAAAATTTACATATTATGCCATTGAAATGTGTGACGAGTAAGTATCACGGCCTTACTCTTCGTGATTTCGACAACACAAGCAGGGCAGACAATTCTGTACAGGATTTCCTCCACACACAGTTCAGATTTTAAGAAATGGGGTTAGGGCGGGTGACGAAATAGAGACGGGACCCCGAAAATTCATATATTACGCCATTTAATGTGGTGACGAGTAAGTATCACGGCCTTACTCTTTGTGATGTCGACAACACAGACAGGGCAGACAATTCTGTACAAGATTTCCGCCACACGCAGTTGAGATTTTCAGAAATTGGGTCAGGACGGGTCACGAAATAGAGTCGGGACCTCGAAAATTAATATATTACGCCATTTAATGTGGTGACGAGTAAGTATTGGCCTTACACTTCGTGATTTCGACAACACAGGCAGGGCAGACAATTCTGTAAAGGATTTCCGCCACACGCAGTTGAGATTTTAAGAAATTGGGTCAGGACGGGTCACGAAATAGAGACGGTACCCCGAAAATTCATATATTACGCCATTAAAATGTGTGACGAGTAAGTATCACAGCCTTACTTTTCGTGATTTCGACAACACAAGTATGGATGACAATTCTGTATAGGATTTCCGCCACACGCTGTTCAGATTTTCAGAAATTGGGTTAGGGCGGTCACGAAATATAGTCGGGACCCCGAAAATTCACATATTACGCCATTTAATGTGACGTATTCTTCGTTATTTTGAAAACACAGGCAGGGCAGACAATTCTATACAGGATTTCCGCCACACGCAGTTGAGATTTTTTAAAATTGGGTCAGGACGGGTCACGGCACCCCCACAATATACATATTATGCCATTAAAATGTGTGACGAGTAAGTATTACGGACTTACTCTTCGTGATTTCGACAAAACAAGCCGGGCAGGCAATTCTGTACAGGATTTCCGCCACACACAGTTTAGATTAAAGAAATGGTATCAGGACGGGACCCCGAAATTTCATATATTACGCCTTTTAATGTGGTGACGAGTAAGTATCACGGCCTTACTCTTCGTGATTTCGACATCACTGACCGGACAGGCAATTCTGTATATGATTTTCGCCACACGCAGTTCAGATTTTAAGAAATGGGTCAGGACGGGTCACGAAATAGATTCGGGACACCCGAAAATTTACATATTACGCCATTAAAATATGTGACGAGTAAGTATCACGGCCTTACTCTTCGTGATTTCGACAACACGGGCAGGGCAGACAATTCTGTACAGAATTTCCGCCACACGCAGTTCAGGTTTTAAGAAATTGGGTCAGGACGGGTCACGAAATAGAGACGGGACCCCGAAAATTCATCTATTTCGCCATTTAATGTGGCGACGAGTAAGTATCGCGGCATTACTCGTCGTGATGTTGATAAAGCAGTCAGGGTGAACCATTTCAAACATGATTCCCACCACACGCAGTTGAGATTTTAAGAAATGGGGTCAGGACGGGTTACGAAATCGGGTTGGGACCCCGAAAATTCACATATTACGCCATTAAAATTGGTGACGAGTAAGTATCACGGCCTAACTCTTCGTGATTTCGACATCACACACAGGGAAGGCAATTCTGTACAGGATTTCCGCCACACGCAGTTCAGATTTTGAGAAATTGGGTCAGGACGGGTCACCAAATAGTCGGGACCCCGGAAATTAATATATTACGCCATTAAAATGTGTGAAGTGTAAGTATCACGGCATTACTCTTCATGATTTCGACATCACAGACAGGGCAGGCAATTCTGTATATGATTTTCGCCACACGCAGTTCAGATTTTAAGAAATGGGTCAGGACGGGTCACGAAATAGAGTCGGGAACCCGAAAATTTACATATTACGCCATTAAAATTGGTGACGAGTAAGTGTCACGGCCTGACTCTTCGTGATTTCGACAACACAGGCAGGGCAGGCATTTCTGTACAGGATTTCTGACACACGCAGTTGAGATTTTCAGAAATTGGGTCAGGACGGGTCACGAAATAGAGTCGGGAACCCGAAAATTCATATATTACGCCATTTAATGTGGTGACGAGTAAGTATAACGGCCTTACTCTTCGTGATTTCGACATCACAGACAGGGCAGGCAATCTGTACACGATTTCCGCCACACGGAGTTCAGATTTTAAGAAATGGGTCAGGACGGGTCACGAAATAGAGTCGGGACCCCGAAAATTTACATATTACGCCATTAAAATTGGTGACGAGTTAGTATCACGGCCTAACTCTTTGTGATTTCGACACCACACACAGGGAATGCAATTCTGTACAGGATTTCCGCCACACGCATTTCAGATTTTGAGAAATTGGGTCAGGACGGGTCGCGAAATAGAGTCGGGACCCCGAAAATTCACATTGTACGCCATTAAAATTGGTGACGAGTAACTATCACGGCCTAAATCTTCGTGATTTCGACATCACAGACAGGGCAGGCAATTCTGTACAGCATTTCCGCCACACGCAGTTCAGATTTTAAGATATGGGATCAGGACAGGTCACGAAATAGAGACGGGACCTCGGAAATTCATATATTACCAGGGGGGGGGCGTGAAAACATTTACACATACAGGGCCCAAAACAAAATGTACAGCTATTTTGCTACCCACCCATCCTTTTTGTGCAAAAAAAATATTTTTTTCCGCCTGATTTTTTTGGACCCACCCCCTAAAATAGGAACAAAATCAAACAGAATCAAAGGTAAGTTTTAAATTGGTCCGTTTCTGGCAGATTCCAAGTGTTCAAACAATAGAAAAACTATCAACGGTTATGATGTTGTTTTCGACATTGAAAAATACATTTTGAAATAAAAAGTTTTTTATTCTACAGTATGCACAGATATTGTGAGGTAATATTTATAATGCCAATAAGCCAACATTGTGTTTAATTTTTACATAAATAGTCCAGTTACTAATTAATGACTTCTTCACTGTTGTTCCCAAAAAGGTGCCACAAACCATCATATCAGAACACCTTATAGCCATACCTGCAGTGACAGTTACATAGTATATAAGTATCACTCTTTGGGGTCAAATAAACAGGCTGGCATGTTTATTTTTTAATTTGAGGTATTTTGTTAGCCAGCACTCTGCAGCACTAGTATTATTTGGTCATTAGACAAGCCAGAGTGAAAATGCCAGCACTATCAGGCACTATTCATTATTAATTGAGGTGAAATGAAAACCAGCACTCCTATTCAGTCATCACTTTTATTTGGCACCAGAGAGTGCTTTATCTTCATAATTATGTTCTTAAATGTTGGTTAAGGTCATAATCTATGTTAGAACACATTTATTAGTGAAAACAACTTAAAACAATGTCCATAATGTGGGTTGAAAAAAATTTGCACAAACAATTTTGTTCAGGCCTCTGAGATGCACCACCCCGCCCTGTATAGCTATGTTTTTGGAAGATCTCCCCTGTATTACATATATCTTATACCTACCCTGTTCCTAAGTGTCTGTAAAGGCCATAACCTGCCTTAGAACACAATTATTAATGAATATATTTGAAAACAACTTAAAACAACGGCAAAAATGTGAATAGAACAAAATTTGCACAAACTCCTTTTTTTGGGCCACTTCGGACCCACCCACCCCGGCCCTATATGATAACACTTTTGTGCGCCCCCCTGATATTACGCCATTTAATGTGGCGACGAGTAAGTATCACGGCCTTACACTTCGTGATTTCGACAACACAGGCAGGGCAGACAATTCTGTACAGGATTTCCGTCACACGCAGTTGAGATTTTTAGAAATTGGGTCAGGACGGGTCACGAAATAGAGACGGGACCCCGAAAATTCATATATTACGCCATTAAAATGAGTGACGAGTAAGTATCACGGCCTTACTTTTCGTGATTTCGACAACACAAGTAGGGCTGACAATTCTGTACAGGATTTCCGCCACAGGCAGTTCAGACTTTCAGAAATTGGGTCAGGACGGGTCACGAAATAGAGTCGGGACCCCGAAAATTAACATACACACTTAGAAATAATAAGCCATATAGGTACTAAGGTAGTGCCAATATGTCTGATACATGTAGTACCAGACCAACAGGTATTGAGAAGAATTTGGTTCTAAATATTGAAATAGTACCACACCATGTTGGTACTATCCACTCTCGGAACCTGAATGTTAGCCACGTGATGGCATCACGTGGTAATTCATTTGGCACTAGCGCGATCTCGGTACCCAAGTGTTACCCACGTGATGGCATCACGTGATAATTCATTTGGTACTAGCCGATCTCGATAAAATGGCGGCGTCCAGCCACTTCAAGTTGATACGATTGAGATTTTTTACAGTTTATAAACATGGACGAAGAGACAAACAAACATCAGACTTAGACATTTTATGTTGGTATCGGACTGGGCTTACATGTTGTAGTATATGCCAGTTTAGGTACGTTGTTCGCTCGCTGGGTGGATTTAAGATTAGGGAAGTAACTTCTCTGAAATTCATCAACATATTTTTGTGTGTGTGAAATTGGACCTAACTGTCTTCTCAATAACCTGGAATATTGTCAGCACTGTGTGGATTATGGTTGTACATGGACGGGACAAGATGATATATAACCTCCGAAAAAATAACGGGCGTTTACATTATTTTCGGTGAACTGAGCTAGACCAAATTGAAAAGTCATTGAGTGCAGTGTGGTTTAATACATGCACAACACAACAGTATTGTGAATTACAAAAGACAGATACTTAAGTTTCACAACATTATAAACCGCCCAATTAACTCACAAGAGTCAACCACTGGTGACTATGATTACGAGACATCCAATTCTGTAGAAATTAGTCAGAGTTATGACGTCACTGAGTCACAGATCGGTCATGACTCCTGAGTCAGTAACAAGTTTGATGGCTACAACGTACAAGTATTCTTCAATTTTCATCGAAACGTGATTTGAGAACCATGTCGCCATGACATGTCGCCCAGTTACGGATTCTGCTATTCTTTTGATCGAAACGCCTGTGATGCTGTGATATTGTTCTGATATATTTATGGAATGGTGGATAATCTCGGAGATATGGATCCAATTCAGGGACACGCGTTATAACTGAATCAATCGCAAGCTTTTAGTAACGTACTACAGCTATGCTCTAATTAATCACCCCCATTTAACAAGGTTGTAGGGCGTTAATGACAATCAGACACCGGTTATACCATACCGCAGTTCAACCATGGTCAAGTGGTTGATACCGTATGTGGCAACCGCAGATAATCTTTATACAGTCTTATTAATAATATTTTGCGACCACTGTACGCCGCACTAATTTTTTACATGGACACCTTGTAAACACCCAGTCCAGCTTTTCATCAGCGCCATGCACCATATTAACTATACACAAAACAATATTTCAATTAATAATTTGTTTACGGTTTAATTAACATTCAAAGTTGGTCACTCACCGACATTCGCAACTACTCGTAATATCGGTGGCCAATGTCGTTAAGGGGGAGGGGTCAATTAGAGCTTAGCTGTATACATACACGAACATGTAGACCATTCCAATGTCCAGATGTTTCATGTTCTTATCAAAACATGTCTGGCTACATTCTGAGCGATTCGGCCATTTCCGCTTTGCTAGGAAATAACCTCATCCATAACTGGAAACCATATTAGCGAAATTCTACATTATATGGCTCTGGTGATCAGGCAATGGCACTGACTTGTTGACGCATAGATGCGAATGGAGAATGATTTATTAACTATGGCTTTACCAAACGTTATCATATATTAAATACATTAAACTCTCTTTGTGTTACATGTATCTTAGTATTTGTTCATTTACTGATACAGCGCATTGTAAGTGTACGATAAGCAAAACACTGAACACCGTGGCAATTGTTTTGGGAGAGTGATAATAATTCTGGTAACCCATTCAACACCTCCTTGTAGCGAGGACTAGTGAGCGCTATAGCGGTATTTTTCAAACAACAGTTTTAATTAACCAAAGTTAATGGTCTCCCCATTTTTGAGTATTTTGCTTATCGCACACTATTTACAAAGGTTTGGGAGTTATCGCAAAGATTTGCTCCCTTGGCTGTGAATGACCGATCGGTCTATTTTAGCATGTCAGGGCAATTATAGATTGATAGGTTGGTCACTCAGACCTGTTTAAGATGTCTGATTTATAATGTTCACAGAAGCCCATTATCGGCAAAAAGCCTTTGCGACAAATCTCAAACATCTTTGCGATAAATCGCAAAAATATAATCGCCCAGTACGTAGTCTGAGAGTTATCATAAAGATGTTTGAGATTTATCGTAAAGGTTTGTGTGTTATCGCAAAGGTTTGCTCCCTCATCACTCATGCATCTGGTTGTGAATGACTGATCGGTCTATTTTAGTCCGACCGGGCATAGATTGATAGGTTGTTCACTCAGACCTGTTTAAGATGTCTGATTTATAATATTCACAGAAGCCCATTAGTGCAAAAAAAACCTTTGCGACAAATCTCAAACATCTTTGCGATAGATAAAAAAATTTATTCACACAGTACGTAGTCTGAGATTTATCGTAAAGATGTTTGAGATTTATCGTAATGGTTTGCGTGTTATCGCGAAAGTGTTTGTGATTTTTCGCAAAGTTTTGCTCCTCTCAACATTCTTGCATCTGGCCGTGAATGACTGACCGGTCTATTATAAATTGATAGGTTGTTCACTAACTTCACTGAGACCTGTTCGAGATGGCTGATTTATAATGTTTACACACAAATTAAGAAATTTTTAGCACCAAAAAAGTTTGCCACAAATCTCAAACATGTTTGCGATAATTCGCAAAATGTAATCACCCAATACGCAGTCCGAGAGTCTTCGTAAAGATGTTTGAGATTTATCGTAAAGGTTTGCAAGTTATCGCAAAGGTGTTTGTAATTTTTCGCAAAGTTGTTTTGTGATTTATCGCGAAGGTTTGCTCGCCTTGTCCCACATGCATGCTTGCTGCCAAAGAACGATCGGTCTATTTTAGCCCAACCATGCTATTATAGATCGATTGGTGGTTTACCCAGACCTGTTGAAGATGTCGGATTATATTTATATGGTTCAAGTCCATTAATGCCAATGCATGAAAATATATCTGCGATAAATCAAAAACAATTGCGATTAATCGCAAACCTTTTGTAATCAATCGAAAACCTTTAGACTAAATCGCATATACAGGTACTTATTGCAAAGTTGTTTGCGATTCGCAAAGGTTTGCGATTTATCGCAAGGTAGTTTTTTAATTTATCGGGCTATTCTAGATCGATCGGCGTTTCATCCAGACCAGTTCCAAGATGTTTGATTTATGTTTACTTAATATTATTGCACACAAATTAAGAAATTATTTTTGGACATTCAGACCAATTTTACTCCACATGCAGGGAACAGGGAATCCTGAAATCGAGATCTTAAACTTTGATTTAAGTTCAAAATCACGATCAAGGTTATATACTAATAAAAGTAATGCATGTATAATTCGGATTATTTCATTATCACTATGCAATGGAGTGGTTTTGTACTTTATTCAATGTTTAAACGCCATAGCTTCATTTGGAATCTAAATTGCCACATTGTTAAATTTGCCGTCGGCCATGTTTCGTAATTTCGAGTGCTTGGTATCTGGGCAGCAGGTTCTCCGCTTAGTACCTATATGTTTGGTTCTGTGGAGTACCAAATTGCTAGGTACTATGCATAGTACCTAAATACTTCAGAGTACCTGTCTTTATATTCGGTACTTCATATAATATAATGGTTGTGTATTTCTTGGCACTTCATGTCCTGTGCGTCATGACTTCGGTGACATAACGGCAGAGTGGGTATTATATGCACAATGCCCGAATAGAACCTAAATATTTAGTAGGTAATCCAGAGTACCAATCATATTGGTACTCTAGAGTACCTAAACTTTTGGTACTCCAGAGTACCTAAACGTTTGGTACTCCAGAGTACCACTTTTGGTACTCCAGAGTACCAAACAGTTGGTACTCCCCCTGGGACAAAGCTTAGTACCTACGTAGGCACTCTGAAGTACCTATTTTTTAAAGAGTGTATTGCGCCATTAAAATTGGTGACGAGTAAGTATCACGGCCTTACTCTTCGTGATTTCGACAACACGACCAGGGCAGGCAATTCTGTACAGAATTTCCGCCACACGCAGTTCAGATTTTGAGAAATTGGGTCAGGACGGGTCACGAAATAGTCGGGAGCCCGGAAGTTCATATATTACGCCATTAAAATGTGTGACGAGTAAGTATCATGATTTCGACATCACAGACAGGGCAGGCAATTCTGTATATGATTTTCGCCACACGCAGTTCAGATTTTAAGAAATGGGTCAGGACGGGTCACAAAATAGAGTCGGGAACCCGAAAATTTACATATTACGCCATTAAAATTGGTGACGAGTAAGTATCACGGCCTGACTCTTCGTGATTTCGACAACACAGGCAGGGCAGGATATTTTGTACAGAATTGTCTGCCCTGGTTGTGTTGTCGAAATCACGAAGAGTAAGGCCGTGATACTTACTCGTCGCCACATTAAATGGCGTACTATGTGAATTTTCGGGGTCCCGACTCTATTTCGTGACCCGTCCTGACACAATTTCTGAAAATCTCAACTGCGTGTGGCGGAAATCCTGTACAGAATTGTCTACCCTGCCTTTGTTTTCAAAATCACGAAGAATACGACCGTGATACTTACTCGTCGCCACATTAAATGGCGTAATATGTGAGTTTTCGGGGTCCCGTCTCTATTTCGTGACCCGTCTAGACCCCATTTATTAAAATCTGAACTGCGTGTGGCGGAAATCCTGTACAGAATTGCCTGCCCTGCTTGTGTTGTCGAAATCACGAAGAGTAAGGCCGTGATACTTACTCGTCACACATTTTAATGGAATAATATGTAAATTTTCGGGGTGCCGACTCTATTTCGTGACCCGTCCTGACCCAATTTAAAAAAACTCAACTGCGTGTGGCGGAAATCCTGTATAGAATTGTCTGCCCTGCCTGTGTTTTCAAAATCACGAAGAATACGACCGTGATACTTACTCGTCGCCATATTTTAATCTACATAAATGATATTGCAGACAATATTAAATCGCATGTTAGATTATACGCGGACGACACATGCCTCATAAATTCCGATACGGACATACAAAACCTTGAACAAAGTGTAAATAAAGACATGGAAAACACAAAAAAGTGGGCCGATACATGGCTAGTGAAATTCAATAATTCTAAAACAAAATTACTATTTTTTACAAGTTCACAAAGCCCTGAGAGACCGAATATAGTCTTTGATGGACTGCAACTCGAATATTCTAAACAACACACGCATCTAGGTATGGAAATAGATGACGACTTAACATGGGACAGTTATATAGAAAATGTATGTACCAGAGCTTATGCTAAACTATCCCAACTACGAAGACTGAAGTATATTTTGAACCGCAAAACTCTTGAAATCCTCTATTTATCACACGTCCGTCCAATCATGGAATATGCGAGTAGTGTCTGGGCTGGAGCACCAGATAAGTTACTTAAAAAACTTGATGTAGAATACGAGGCTGCACGAATAATAAGTGGCTGCACGCGATCAGTATCCCACAAACGTCTACTAACCGAAATGGGTTGGGAAACACTCTCAGACAGAAGGCAATTAAAGCGTTTTTCACTTTTTCATAACATTGTCAATCACAGAGTGCCCAAATATTTAGTCGACTTACTTCCCCAAAAAAATTCTGACATAAGTGATCATGATACGAGATTTGCGTCAAACTTTATCCATTTTAAACCCAATTCCAAACGAATGGAGTCTACATTCATGCCAACGTGTGTAAAATACTGGAATGCAACCAAAATTGAGACTCGAGATGTCCGCCACCTTTGTTATGTAAACAAAATTAAACCTATAACACCCAAACCACCAAAGTACTATACTGTCGGAAAGCGGACTGAAAACATATTTCACTGTAGATTACGATGTGAATGTAGCAACTTGCTATCCGATAAGGTTCTAAATCACATTGCAAATTCAAAAGACTGCACCTGTGAAAATGGTGAAGAAAATGCCTTTCATTATTTCTTTGATTGCCACCTACATTCAATCCCAAGAATTCGTCTATTGAATAAATTACTTCCTTACAACATTTATTCATTAAAGATTTAGCTTTTTGGAGATCCTGCACTTCCTTATTGTGACAACATGAACATTTTCTTAGCTGTACAGTTATTCATATGCGAGACAAATCAGGATTCTTTTGACTAACTCCGCTAAATAATGATACGTACAAGCTAGCAAGCGAAACAAAGAAACAAAGAAATCCGACTTTAAATCAAACACTTGTACAAACTTATGACAAACTCGGGGGTGGGGATGACCGGTGATATGTATATATGTTCAACTTGTTTTGCTAGTGATGTTGCTTCGCCATTACTAATTATTTATTTTTCAGTGTAATAACATATGGCAGAGGGGGTTACCCATAAAATCTGAACTGCGTGTGGCGTAAATCCTGTACAGAATTATCTGACCTGTCTGTGTTGTCGAAATCGCGAAGAGTAAGGCCGTGATACTTACTCGTCGCCACTTTAAATGGCGTAATATATGAATTTTTCGGGATCCCGACTCTATTTCGTGCCCCGTCCTGACCCCATTTCTTAAAATCTCAACTGTATGTGGCGGAAATCCGGTTTGAAATGGTTCACCCTGGCTGCGTTGTCAATATCATGACCAGTAATACCGTGATACTTACTCGTCGCCACATTAAATGACGTAATATATGAATTTCCTGGGTCCCGACTCTATTTCGTGACCCGTCCTGATCCCATTTCTTGAAATCTGAATTGCTTGTAGCGGAAATCCTGTTTGCTATGGTTCACTTTGACTGCGTTATCAAAATCACGACGAGTTATGCCGTGATATTTACTCGTCGCCACTTTAAATGGCGTAATATGTGAATTTTCCGGGTCACGACACTAGTTCGTGAACCGGTCGGGCCACATTTCTCAAAGCTGCACGTGATGGGAATACTGTTTGGAATGTGACCATGCAGATAAAAGTGTTCCGTCCTCTTATACCTATACAGACTAAATTTCAAATGGATAACCCCATTACTCCACGGAATGCGCGTTCAATGTAAAGTGCTTGAAGGTCAAGCTCACGCAGCACGAACTTGTCTGTAGCGTATAAATATTCCCCGGGTCAAAATAGTTCCACATACGAAGATTCAGCCTAATCGGTCAAACGGTTCTCGAGTTCTGAATTACAATATAAAAACCGCAAATTTGTACGCCTGTACGCCTGTACGCCTGATCGCGTGGCGATTCACCTCGTGAAAAATCGTACCTCATATATATATATATATATATATATATACAACCTAAATCCGTTGAACAAGGAGAGGTGTTAACAATTAAATCGCAAGATAACTAGTTCTTACTCTACATAGCTATATAGCTATGTAGAGTAAGCATTAGGCGGACCATTGACCATCATTAGGCAGACCGCGAATTTATGCAGACGAAATCGGGTCTGCCTAATGTGTGCATGCCAGTCACGACTTGTTATCTTGTGATTTAATTGTTAACACCTCTCCTTGTTCAACGGATTTAGGTTGTCTTTTGTTTATAAAATGATGGGATTGAAAAAATTGTTGAAAAGGGCATTTCCGCCCCAATAATTTGGAGACATGTATATTCGATCGATATACAGTTTCATCATTGTGCGGTCTTTTTTCAATCCCGAAATTTGTACTCAATTTCGATGTATACACCAGATTTTTCGATGTTTTAATGACATTTGACCTGTTATCTTCTTTTTTGCTGCATCCTATACATAAAAATTCAAAAACCAAAAAAGTTTATTTTTTCAAGACCGCTGTGGATGTTTCGACCGCAGAATGATGAAATTATATATCTACAGAATATACATGTCTCAAAACTAATGGGGCTGAAATGCCTTTAACAATTTGTTTTTTCAATCCCATCATTTTATAGACAAAAGACAACCTAAATCGGTTGAACAAGGAGATGTGTTAACAATTAAATCGCAAGATAACTAGTTCTTACTCTACATAGCTATATAGCTATGTAGAGTAAGCATTAGGCGGACCATTGACCATCATTAGGCAGACCGCGAATTTATGCAGACGAAATCGGGTCTGCCTAATGTGTGCATGCCAGTCACGACTAGTTATCTTGTGATTTAATTGTTAACACCTCTCCTTGTTCAACGGATTTAGGTTGTCTTTTGTTTATAAAATGATGGGATTGAAAAAATTGTTGAAAAGGGCATTTCCGCCCCGATAATTTGGAGACATGTATATTCGATCGATATACAGTTTCATCATTGTGCGGTCTTTTTTCAATCCCGAAATTTGTACTCAATTTCGATGTATACACCAGATTTTTCGATGTTTTAATGACATTTGACCTGTTATCTTCTTTTTTGCTGCATCCTATACATAAAAATTCAAAAACCAAAAAAGTTTATTTTTTCAAGACCGCTGTGGATGTTTCGACCGCAGAATGATGAAATTATATATCTACAGAATATACATGTCTCAAAACTAATGGGGCTGAAATGCCTTTAACAATTTGTTTTTTCAATCCCATCATTTTATAGACAAAAGACAACCTAAATCGGTTGAACAAGGAGATGTGTTAACAATTAAAACCCCAGATAACTAGTTGTGACTGACATGCAAAAAGTAGGCAGACCGAATTTGGTCTGCATAATGTCACAGTCTGCCTTATGATGGTCAATGGTCCTCTTAGAATTAGGCAGACCTGAGAATTTGTATATTTCATATTACTTGAGGAATCACAAATTCCCATTGATCACACCTTGATGGTCACATTTAGAACAAAACTAGAGAAAGATTGTTTAAAATTGAGCGGTTTTAAAGTTTTTTGTATATGTCTGCCTAATGATGATGAGAAAACCACTGTATGCTGTGGATATTTGTTGGGGATAGAGAATGCTCTTGCTTAAAAGTGTTATACGGTTTCTCATAAATTGTATATTCAAATAGCATCATAAAACATGATTATTACAGTCATGGGATATAAGTAGTGGCTCACCTTGTCAATTGTCATTCTGTTTGTCGCGATTAATCCGTTCCAACAATAATGAAGTATGTATTTATTTACAACTGCGTATACATTAGACGTTATAATATGATACATGAACATCATAAACACATTAGTTTGATAAAAGATGATAATTGAGTTTTGAATATTGAGATGTATCAATCAATTTAGTGGGTTGGACTAAGTTCTCGAGGACACCTGGCTGTCTCCGTGAAGATACAGATGTTTCAAAGAAATTTCCAGGTGCTCCTCTGTTCATGGTGCTATATATTGGCTAAATATTATCAATTTAACCCTTTGGAGAGTATCTGTAACGTCATATACATGACGTAATGAGTAAATTTAACGTCATAGCAATAATTATTAACAAGTTCGGGTCAAAATGGTCCAATAATTCGTTTTAATTTATGTGCATTTTTTGTTAACGTGTGTTATCATAATCGATTGCACTTATATATTTGGGACATTATATTAATCAAAATAACTCCTACACAAATCATTTATAAATCAGATGCTTTATTGAAGTTATGTCTACGTAAAATAACATTTCCTGAAACGACATATATGTCGTTCTACTCCTCAACCGATAGACGACATATATGTCGTTCTACTCGCCAAAGGGTTAAACGAAATGTTGATGCGCATAAATCTTAGCTACATGTGCCAGTCACAGAGCGAGATTTTGAGTTGTTTATGTCAGTCGAAGAGTCTGTTATAAAACCCTTGTCAGATGTGCAGAAAAGTCTTATGCTACTAACTGCATTTTCTTGTATATCAGAAGAAACTATATTTGACAACACACTGTGACCACTATTTTTGAACAGGCATTCCATATCTCTTGACAAATTGTAACTTTTTTGTGGAAACTGTATTGAATGGAACAGATTCAATTTTGTTATAATATATATGCAATCCTCTGATGGTTCGGGGTCTCTCAGTTTGCACGAATATATGTATCTCTTCAATAGAATGATAAATATACGTTAAATGCTTCTTCTATGTATCTCTTTTTGCTAGCTCATTTTGTGAATGCCCTGATTGCGATTCCCATATAAATATGACAGTTAAGAATAATATGGCTCAGTGGTTATCTGGACAACTCAAATAGAAAGAATTTGACAGAAAATGAAAAATAACGGAATAGGTGGTGGCTATTGTCAAATCGACGATGAGCGATACCCTCCAGTGACTTTTTCCAGAAATTAACGATTTTGGTAAAGCGAGCCCTGTGGTTATGTCCTAGCCTATTTGCCCATATTGTTGGGGTTAAAATTACTACATCGTACCATAATTCTACCTGATATGAAAAAAAGTGTTGGTTAATTTAGATTTTCCTGCCATTTGGAGCCAAAATATTTATTTTTTGCTGAAAAATCGCACTTTTTCACAAATATATTATTTTTCGAACATTATCATTGAAATTGATATTTTATAATGCCCAAATATTTAATTCTTATGGTGATGCAGTTATTTGCGAAGCATATGCAGAAAGAAGTTAACAGAAATTTAGAACAATTCGCGAAATAATGGATTTTAGCTACACCTCCCCAAACACGTTTTTGGTCGAAATAATACATATTTTTGTTCAGAACTTTACCAAACTTCCCAATTGATCATACTGGGACCCAACATAATTCTTTTGCTGAAGATTGAGCCCGGGGACATTGCTTAAGTGATTAATGACATGTTCACTCTTCCAGACCCCTATTTACAACAACAACGCATTTTATTTGCTATTACATACAATAAGTGTCGCATATCAATCAACCAATCAATAGTTTATTCTCAAAAAAACAATAATGGTATACAGAGATTACAATAATTGGACAGCTGGAGAACCCAGCATGTCCGCCATATAGATGCACAAGTACTCCATTCGCGTTTAAGATTGAAATGCAGTAGTTTGAACTATGGCCAATTGAGTAATCACATTAAAACGTCCCCTCTCTGTCATTGTGGCAAATAGAAAAAGCATATCATTACCTTTTGGAATACAGTGGTCCTAAGACTGAACTTCTATGCGCCATACTGAATGTAATTTTATCAGAAATACTCTTTTTATGTACAGCAACTCACTCAGCGCGAAAATATTAAAATAGTTGACGGGGTTCAAACATTTATCTCGAAAACAAAGCGATTTCCATAATTCTGCCATGTGTTAAAACTTCGTGAAAAGCATTGAAACCCTGCTGAGCGCGAAATTTACCACCTCCAGATCGTCTGCAATCTCACGGCGACGGGCGTATCAATGACGAAAACAACATGATCTGTGTAGCATTGCGTCCAATCAGCTCCAACGAAACTATGTGTATATCATTGTATCCAATCAGTTCCAACTGGATTACATCCTAATTTTCCCCATACAATCTCCCTCCCAGATAAATTGTTTACCTCCGGATAGAACTACCACATACTTATATATCGCATAGTTTCGGCAACAATATATGTTGATATTGAATTCATAATCCCTTCAGTACATGATGTGTTCAAGACCTCAAATAGGGTAGGGGTACATACAACAGTGAACATTTGCCAGCCGCTTCTTGTGGAGTGCCACATAATGCAGACTTTCCGGAACCAACACATATGTATATTCTGATAACAACTAACTTTTGGTCAAGCCCTCAATTAATATTGGGGTCATATCATTTCACCATGTGGTGTCTTCCAAGACTTCAAATAAAGTAGGGGTCCTCAAAATTTAGCATTTCTTATTTTTCAGTCACTTTTCGTTAAGTGCTCATTCTTTCAGAACCCAAATCCATCTATTTACATTGTTTACGTCCGTTTTCAATTAACTCGCCATTGTCCATACACGCAGTCAATGATGATATCGTTCCAATCCGTGGTGTGTTCTAGTCTTCAAATTGGGAAGGGGGTAATACAAACATTGAAAAATCGCATTATTTATTTTTCAGTCGCTTTTTGTAAAGTGTCCCTGACTGTCGGGAATTAACCCATCTATAACAATTGTGTATTTCTTTATAGAATAGCCATTTGTCCATATCGTCGTTTGACCATGAGAGCACATCCATTCAGTTCGTGGTAGGTTCAATGGTTTACATGGGGGTAGGGGTCCATTAAAATTCGCCTTCATCGTTTGCCATCTGCTTTGTGTAAGGTGCCACGGTGTTCTCGCGAACTGCGGGCTCACGAGACCATTGCCAATCGGCCACAATCTCGGGTAATATGGATAGCTTATGCCTTGAGCTAGTGTTGTGTTCAAGACTTCAGATAGGGATGGAGTCCCCTGAGAGTAAAATTTAGCCCTTTCATTTGCTGACCATTGTTGTAAAGTGCCGTAGGCTATCGGGAACCATCTCATCCATAACAGATTCGTATTGCCAGATAATAATCCCATTTGTCCACAACTTCAGTTAACATTGAGAGCATATCATTTTGTTAAGACTTCAAGTTGGATAGTGGGGTCCTCAAGACATAGAAAATTCGCCTTCTTGTTTGCCAGCCGCTTTTTGTAAAGTGTTCCAGGATTTCGAGGGAACCAAATCACCCATATATCAATTAATAATTCCATGACAGCAATACCTTTCGATCACACACTCAGCTAAGTATGAGAGAATATAACTTCAGTTCATGCTCTGATCAAGATATTAAAGTCGCCGTCGCGAAAATTCTCAATATATGTTCATTTATTAATATTTGTATCAAGTTATGCACACTTATTTAAGAAAACAATCCCCCGCTGTCTGAAAGATACGAGTGTTTACGACTGTGTGTGTCTGGATGATAGCCTGATGCCTCAATACATTATCTATTTTGACGGAAACAGTTATTTGCGAGAAAGCGTTTGACGTATTAAAGGACCTTGGGTATTTCCCACAGAATGGCTGACACTGACAGAAACATTTTTTGCGATCTGATTGTTCCTCGTCTGATTCGTCAGCAAAAGACACTTTAAATTTGACAACGGGAGCGTACATGCACGAGACGGAATTACCACAAAATTACCATGGTGTGAGACCACCAAACGATCCAGACCTTGGATGGCGAAGAGGTGAAAATCGCGTACGAAATTGGTG
Source organism: Siphonodentalium dalli (assembly GCA_032622095.1). Taxonomy (NCBI): domain Eukaryota; kingdom Metazoa; phylum Mollusca; class Scaphopoda; order Gadilida; family Siphonodentaliidae; genus Siphonodentalium; species Siphonodentalium dalli. The sequence continues at coordinate 206,897,790 of CP136069.1, forward strand.
AGTCACTGAGCGTCTCTTATTAAAAATATCGCGGTCACTGGCAAAACATGTGAAAATAAAATTGATGTAAATACTAGCTAAAACCCCGTTTATACGAGCGGACATGTGTAATAATCATTACGCATACTCAATACATCGAAATATGAAATATAATTCAAGGAAAAGTTGTGTGTCTGCCGAAATGTTAGTCTAAAAATATACTTTTTTTACTAAAAATGTCAATTTTTTTGATGTATTGAAATTCTGGACTCGACCACTGCCAGTCCATGGCTGCTCACGGATTGACATTGGATTCAGCTATTAGTATCAGTACTATCACAATCAGAGACAGTGTTTGCAGTAACTTTGCACTGGCTAAAAAAATAAAAAATAATTTGCCAAAATTTAGCTAACTCTTGATTTGTGACATTGTCCAAGAAAAAAATGTGTCTTGAAAGTTGAATATTCAACATGTTAATTGTTATCTCGACACATCTTGAGATCCTGACATGCGCATCTCAAGTTCTGAACATATTACTAGTATCTCGCGATATTATCTTGAGATCTCTGCATATTTTCTTGAGATCTTGCCGTATGATCTCGAGAAAATATGTTAATATCTCAAGATTCTTTTCTCGAAATCTCGAGAGAGTCGAGATAATATCTTGGTGGGGATATTTTCTATAACAGTATATGGTACATTGTATATCATTTTGAAGACAGATTCATTGTGGTCCAAGTGAGATGATTAATCATATTCATGGGTTCACATGACTGTCGGGGTACTATACATGTACATGTAGTATGTCTTTTGAATGAAAATCTGTTACGGTACTGGTATAGAAGAGCAACAGGAGGTATCTCGGATTCTCGGTCCAAAACAGCATCAACCCAACCAATTTCCCAAGCTGTTGTGGACTGAGAAGACTTGGTCTATACATGCCAATGTATGCTATTTCTGAATATAATGTCATGAAACGGAAAGAAATTAACTTTCCATGAAAAAGTTGTTTGAGTCAGTATTTGGGGCAGGAGAAAGATACTCGGGTTTATTATCGCCCCACTCCCCAACCGAGCAGCTACTTATGACAAAAATGAATTTATTATTTTATAAGTTGCTTATTTTGCTTCATACACTCATGAAAAGGCGAGACATACTCAAGCCTCGGTATTCCCCCTCCCACCCCAAACCCTGACTCAATGAAATTTTTCTCGATTAATTTTAATTTCTCGCCATTTCATGACTATATAAAGCGATATACCGGTACATGTAAGTGATAAATAATAAGATATTTTTGTCTCATATGCAGCTGCTGGTTTCTTTTGGGGGGGGGGGGGATATTCAGGCCTGTGTAATTTCTCCCCAGCCCAAATCCTGACTCAATCAAAATTTTAATGGATATATAGCATTATAGGGCAATATAAGCAATAAAATAATTAGTTTATTTTTGTCATATACTTTTATGTAGATGCTGGTGTGGGGGATATTCAGACCTGGGTATCTAATTCCCCCCTCTCCACACAAAACCTGACTCAAACAACTTGTAACATGTTAATTTATCGCCATTTAATGACTATAACATAAAAATAAATAAGCAATAAATTAATACGTGTACATTTATATTTTGTCATATGTTGAATTCTCGGTGGGTGTGAGCATTTGACAGACTGAAAATAGTAAAAAGGGGGGAATGCACTGGGGGAGATATCATGTACACCAGGTAAACAAACTACTATAGTATAAGCTGTGAATCGTTAAAATAGGATATTAACAAAACTGGATAATGAAATAGATACCTGGTAAACAATTCAGCAGTTATAACTTCTGATATCAAATTTGTGCGGAACTTATCCAAGATGCATGTATCCATGAGAACAATTGGACGGACAGACGCATGCCCACTGTCATTCATCAGAACATACAGCAATGACCTAAACATTCAACCCCTTAACCACAGCAGAACTGTGGGTAACTTTTCAGGATTTAGTCCGAAATATGACTTGTTGCCATTCATGAGAGCTTTCCGATGAATTTCCACAAGCCATATTTCCAACTGAATCCTGAAACTATACCTATAATTCTGATGTGGTTAAGGGGTCGATTATTTAGGGCATTACTGTATGTCGAGTTTGTTACACATTTGTCAAAGTTTGCATCAACAAAATTGAGGAATTGAATGTTAACTCTGAGTTGTTCCATTATAAATGTATTTCCCTTGTCATTTCAGGTGTTCATGCGGCCGATGTACTGTGATGGAGACTACAATGTACCTGTGAGTGCAGATGTTGCCATGAGATTGAAAAAAGTTGAGACCAAGCTAAAGGAATTGACAAAAGCGATTTCATAGGAAGAAGGACACTTCAAGTGTATCACGGAGACTGTCCCCTTCAGGAGTGTGTGCCTGGACCCATGGCTACTTGAAGTTGCATGGTTAGGATACCAGCAACAGTATAGTCATCCGTTTAATGGACCTCTGCACAACAAATACAGGCATATAGCATAGACAGTTTATTCGGAGGTGCTATGGCTACCATGGTTTGCATAATTGCAGACCTCTTCCATCGTGTGTTGTGAATGGCATCAGTAATTTCAGTATGCTTTCCCAAATGATGGTGGAAATTACAGGGGCTTTCGTTTGCCCGAGCTGGAGAAATGCATGAATAAATGAATGAAATCTTAATAGATTATTGTTACAATGTATCTCCCTAATCTTCATCTCCCATATATGACTGAAAATAATTTCATTCATTTGATAACGTTTGACTCTGGAATGACCAAATTGTTTGATATTTAACTTTTAAATTTAAATTTTTTTTATTTTCAAGTGACAAATTTCCCCACCACTTTTCATAGTTTGATCCTGAATTTGCTAGAAAAATGTTTTTTTTTATAATTCCCTTTTTTTTATTAAAATATATTTTTTTCCAAGCGACATATTTTTTTAATCACACAATTGATTATTTGATCCTGAAATGGCGAGAACAATGACTTTTGAGATTTAAATTTGTTTTTATTTAATTTCATTCTTTCAAATGTCCAGGTCTGGATAGCTACCCACAACCCAGCACCTACATGACAACAAATTGTCTCATTGTCTCATGGTTTCATTGCTTATTTTGCTTTATAAAGTCATGAAACGAAGATTCCAGAACATGATGTAGCCCCCCCCCCCCCACCCCCCCCCCAACCAGCGCCTACTTGAGAAAAATCATGGTTTTATTGCTAATTTTGCTTTATATAGTCACGAAACAATGAGAAATTAACTTCTTCCGAGAAAATGTTGTTTGAGTCAGGGTTTGGGTTGGGGTAAGATGTCCAGGCTAAGAAGGGAAGAAGACCAGGACCTACATGACAAAAAATAATCTTGGGGGTTTTATTAATTATTTTGCTTTATAGTCATGAAATGGCAAGAAATAGACTTCTCCTGAGAAGGTGATGTATGGAACTAATCTGCATAAAATGACAAAATAATGACTTTTGTTCACTATTTTTAAAGCAAACGCTTTTTTATGGTCGTTATTGTTGTCACATTTTTGTATATTATAATAAAAAGAATGAGTCGGAGGAAAATTGGAGAAAAAAAAACTTGAACCCCATACAATGCTGAGGATGCGGCCCATTTTGGGAGGGGCTGGTGTGTTTACCCTGAACATAGATATTATATTATTTAGCGTAATAACACTCCAGTATTTACTTTTTCAACTCAACGAATGGAAGAAGCCATAGTATACTTATAGATCTGTATTTCACTGTTTGATCATATTAAAATCATTTTCACAAAGATGATACATGCAGATACGTAGACAGCATAGCCACCCATGAAGCCATTCTGATAATTCAGCCATAAACGTAATTCGTACTCATCTTGTGGGACTTGAAAGCAGAAATCTGCGAAAGCGGTCACGTATCCCATGCATTTCATATCAACAATAGGTTGAAAGTTAATAAATTTCGAAGTTCCCGTTGACCTACATATAGATCATGCCACGAATACCTACTCCAGCGCCACGGGAGTAGAGATTCATGGCATGATCTTCTGTGGTCCTATTCTGACAGTCACAGTGACACACGAACTTCGTCCAAATATGTACGAATTTACTCCGAAGCTGTTGGCCACGCGAATAATTCATGTCGTATTATTCAATATTTTATTACACACATAAATCCATTCCGAATTCACGATTTCCAACGAAAACGAAACATGTTTGTGAACTAAAACAAAACCACGCAGAAACCGATTTCGATAACACAATGTCAACATAATGCCACAAGGTGATTTATGACGTCACGGGTCAAAAATAAATTACACACACTCTGTTGTTTGCGTTTAGAGCTGTGCGCATGTCGGGGGGTTTCCTGGAATGCGAATCGATACCGGCTAATCTTGGGACGATTAATTTCGTTCTCAGAACGACTCTGTTGGTCTAATAAGCGGGGAAATTGGTAAAATATGAACTTCGCGACGGCGACTTTAAATGGGTTAATGGGTCCCCCCAAAACAGTGAGTATTCGCCTTTCTCTTTCATCAACAACTTTTTGTAAAGTGACCCAGACATTCAAGACCCTGGTATACTATACTCTTTATATAGCGTCCATTTCTCTACACACGCAGTTAATAATGGGAGCACATCCTTTCGGTTCATTGTGTGTCCCAAGACTGCAAATTGGGTAGTGTGGCCTAACACATTACATTTCGTATTTGCCAGCCGCCTTTTGTAAAGTGTTCCAGGATTTCGAGAACAAAACCACCCATACAAATTGTAAAGAGTTTAGAAGGGTTATGGGTACCAAAAAAACAGTGAGATTTCGCCTTCTCTTTGCTAGCCACTTTTTGTAAAGTGCCCCAGACACTGAGAAGCCAGCCAATCCACCCATCGTGCAATGAAGAGGTATATTTCCTGAATTACATACCATTTGTCCACACCCCAGTTCATATTGAGAACATGTCCATCCATTAGTGTGTTTAAGACTTTAAATGGGGTAGGATGCTCAAAGAAAATATTCAGCTTTGGTTTTTGCCAGCCAACTTTTGTAAAGTACCCTAGGATTTTGGGAACCAAACTACCCATATAACATGTATATTCCTGATAGCACTACCTTTCGTTCACACTGTGATTTAATAATAAAAGCATGAATATTCGGCGCATGGTGTGTTCAAGAGTTTAAATGGGCATATAAAGGGGTCCCACAAAACAAAAAATATTCGCCTTTGGAGTTTGCCATTCGATTTTCGTAAAGTGCTAAAGGCTTTCTGGATCCAACCAACCCATCCATCAACACCATGTATGCACCCCGATATTACTATTTTTGCCCACATCCTCAGTTAATATTTTCAGCAATCATTTCAGTTCGTGAGTTGTTCAACTTTAACACTTCAATTGTGTAGGGGGGGGGCCTAAAATAGAAAATTCGTCTTTCTTATTTATCAGCCACTTTGTGTAAAGCGACACATGCACAACCCATCCATACAAATTATGTATTCTCTGATAGAACTACATTCCCGTCACACTCTCGGTTAATATAGAGAATTAGAGATCTTATAGCTGAATTTCGTATTGCGTTGAAGTCTTTAAATTGAGTCGCCCTTCATATTTGCCAAGCAAAGTGCCACACTGTTTCGGGAACAAACCCATCCATAAACATTGTATATTTCCTTATGTAATTGTCCTTTATAATTACATGATTCTTAATACTGTGATCATATTTTGTTCAGTTCGTGGTGTGTTCAGGACGTCTAATAGGGCGGGGGAGCAACAATGATTTTGTTCTGTATGATTATGTTAGTCTATATTATGTGTCGTTTAGAACAAATACTTCAGTTGCTCAAAGTCGATATGTGTTAATATAACATTACATGTCATAAATACAATATTGTGTTGTTGTTGTTGTAACTGGGGTTTATTGGAAACCGGAGGTCATCTAAAACCAGGCTCGCGGTGTCTACGGATCAGGTTTTCATCACACGAATAATGATTAGATGCTCATTAGAATAATTTAGAAAGGTCTGTCTTGTTATCATAAATATGTAGTTTTTCTACCAATTCGCGTCCGGGGGAGCGGTACCTAATTCCAATATCTTGAAAACCGTTGACAATTTCTGTCAACTTATTTCTACTTGTGATGTCCAGATAACTACTGAGCCATATGAATTATATAGCTGGTCACGTATTGTTTATAACAAAGGTTTTAGTACTTAACATCGATGTTAATGCATGCAAAATTAACTGCTATCAATAAAATAATTGTTGTTGTTGTAACTGGGGATCTGAAAGCCTGAACACGTCTGTAATCGATTAAACGGCATCTCTGGACAACACTTTCAGTACAAGATTCATATTGGGTCCCATTCAGATCAATTCGAAAATGTTTGTAATGTCATCAAAAATATGTATTTTTTTCGACCAAAAATGTGTTTGGGGGAGGGGTAGCTAAAATCCAATATCTCGCAAACCGTTCAAAATTCTTGTTAATTTCTTTCTTCATATGCTTGACAGATAACTACTACACCATATGGACTAAATATTTCAATATTATTTCAATATCGGTTTGAATGATAATGTTCGACAAATATAATAGTTTTGAAAAAGAGCGATTTTTCAACAAAAAATAAATGTTTTGGCTCCAAATGGCACGAAAATCCAAAATAACAAACACTTCTTGCATATCAGGTACATATATGGTATGATGTAGTCATTTTGACGCCTACAATGTGGGCTAATAATTTAGGACATAGCCGCAGGGCTCACTTTACCAAAATCGTTAATTTCCGGGAAAAGTTACTGGTGGGTATTGTTCATCGTCGATTTGAGAATAGCCACCACCAATTCCGTTATTTTTCACTATCATTTTCGTCTACAGTATATATTTCTCCTTAAAAAAAAGTTGGTTTTAAAATGTTCTACCGTGGGTAGGGGTACCCGACCACTTTTGGCGTTTGGCCGCTGTACTAGTAGTTCAACTCCGATTCTTTTAATCAAAACAGTGCTTTCTCGTCGCAATAAAAAGAGAAAAATCTGGCGTCTATTGCCGCTGAATTAATTGTACACCAATTGTCATGAATTATTAGAATCTCACGTTTCCAAGCATGGGGAGCCAGAAAAGTTAGTTTTTATGCCCTTTGAGACCATTTTTGTAATAAACAACACGACATTCTGTATTCTCTTTTTGTCATTTTCACCTGGATGAAGACTGAAGTTATGTTAGTAACGACTTTCAAAATGAAATTAATTTAATAGATCTCACCATTCATGATTGCATTGGTAATTTGAATATCATGTATACCGGGAACCGACCCAAACGTGTTTTACGAAAGAAATATTTCAATGACAGCTGTCAGATTTCAAGAATTCCATGTGACTGCCAGGTGTGATCAGGTGTACTACAGCAATAATTTAGAAATGAACAGTCAAAACAAATCACCAATTTGGCAGTCTACATGTCCTACTCCTAGATTATAATTGTAGTGATCATACTATTCACAGTTTGACTTGTTTCATGTCCACTTTATGTAATAACATTTTTTGATACACATATTTTTCATAATGATAATCATAATTCATATAGTCTTTTGATCTTTAGACTCACATAGTATATTCACATTCATAATGATAAATGTTAATAAATGACATTGACTGATTGAGACTGCGTGGGCATTAATTATAATGTATACAAGTACTGGTCAGCTATGTTGAAATATAATATCATTAGCCTTATTTATTATTATATTAGCAATAGCATTATTTTTGTATAATTTATAGGCGACTGCTATCATACAGAGGTATGAACAACTGAATCTTACATGGTTTGCCAATGTAGGCACTGGTGAGTGGTGTGTGTACTACATGGGAAATATCCCAATATAACATATTTCATACCTGTAAGTTCTAACCTGTAATTTATTTATAAATTTAAATTAAATGCTTCGAATTCTGTATTATTTCAGGAAGTGGACAGATCTATACCATATGCCAATGGCAATACCTTAATGATATTGGTGGGTCACAAAGTGATGTGTGCAACATGCATGAGCCGAAAATAATCCAGATGAGACAGAATGAGTTGCAGAACGCAAGGATGTGTTCAAGATAAAGAAGGAATTGAACTATACTTGTGCGAAAATCCTGGATAAAAAGTAGCTGATGTCTCATTGACTGTCAAGGAAGAGCCACAAATGATACACATTTATAAGTTCATCATTAAATTAATTATAGATTTCCAACATTGTCTCTCCATCACATGGTACTTATCCATACTAAGGCAACACACAGGTTCATTTGCAGATTGTGTGTCCCTCCAGTCTGAAAAAGTATCATCTAGGCTAGTAGCTCCCAATAGCATGCATGATACAATTCAGCTTTAGTAACTGTAATTTTCCAATGTAAATGGACTATAAGTATGTTATCTTACTAGTATATTTTAAAAATTGTACCATAATCATTAACTATTTTATTACTTTATGGATTATCTCGCTCAGTTTCAATGTAGCCTATACAATTAACTGTTCTTCGTTGATATCTATTTTAATATCATGGTGGACAGAGATACCCTTTATATTCCTGTTTAGGTTAATTCATATAATAAGACCACACACACCCCTGTTTGTTGAAACACCCTACTGTGACACAAATATACAAAAGAATCATGGAACTCAAATAACTAATCATTGGTTATTCATTTATGTATATAAACATGATATATGTGTCTGTTTTTATAAGATGAAATTAATTACTCTGAGATATTAAAGCAAGACATGTTTATAACACTCGTATATGTTAGAATACAAGATAGAATGAGATGCTATGGTCCTATGACATTTATTTAATTTTACGGGAACTTATTTTATTTTTATATATATACCGGTATATATAAAAGTTAAAAAGTTCCCGGTTGAATCGGGCTAGTGATTCAACTTTGGAGGACATGAGACTCATATATATCCATTGATTAATTTGACCAACGTACGTATGTACGTTTATGAGAAAAATCTCTCTGAATTATGTGCTTCAGTATACCTCCAATACTTACATGTGCACCAGCTGATCTAGGAAAGCTACAAAACTAAATCCCCAATACACGTAAGAAATCAGATCCTCCAATACTTGCACTAGCTGATCGAGGAAAATTACAAAACTAAATCCCCATGCACAACACGTAAGAAATCAGAGTAAATAAACCTGGACGCAAAATACACACAACTTGCCACAAGAGAGTTTGATTTAGCGCAGCAAATGACGTCGAATTACGGACACTTTCCATTCCAGAAAATGCATATCACGGACCAAATCGCATTTAGTGGCATTAATTGAATGTCACATTGAAAGCATTATGATTAAAAGTTAATATAAAGTACTTTATTACGAGTATTTCTTCACAGCCGTACACAAACCCTATGTAAATATAACGTAAAATTATCTCCCCTTACTTTTCTGAACTACCTTAACGCTTGAGGGCCAAAGCAATGGCGACGTCCATTAGCGTTACAGATTGATAACCATGAGTGCGACGTCTATCCTATTTTTAGTCTATGGACTATGGTAATAACAAGTCTAATTCTCGAGGCATGATCAACTACGAGGGTATATCATTCCTTGCTTGTACTTTCTTGGTGTTATTGACTCTGACGTCATATATGTTATTTTACCAGGGAGCGCTATTTTACAGGTCCCGTTGCCCTCAGATGTCTTAAAAAGGCACTAAGAATTATGTGATATATATTGACTAGAGGCGGCCAAACTGCTGGACCATCGGAGCTTAAAATTGGTAAATGTCAGTGATTTGACTCAGGTAACCTTATTATATAGGTCACGTTGATATCAGATGTCTTAAAGGGCAACAGTAATTAAATTAACTAAATAATTAATTATATACCTAAAATTGTTGCAATCTGGAAGGTGAAAATTGTCACACTGGGATAAATTATCCCGTTTGGGTAATATGGGGTTGTTTCCTTAGCTTAGACGATATGCAGAAACATTAGTACAGATGAATCACTTGACAAGGGAAATGTTATGGAATATGCACATTTGACCTCATATGACTTAAAGGGGTATTAATCAATTGCATGATACGCAAAGAGCGTTTATTATATACAAGCAATGTGGTACACACAAGCAAAATTACGCGGGGAATTTCACAGCAGGGTAATGTTGACATCAAATCACCCGAAGAGGCACTAACTATTAGCAATAAAGAGCGTTTATTATCAATACGTTATCCCAATGTGCATTGTGTGCATTTTCCAGACCACATTGGGTCCTAAAATTTGGCAAGTTCATCGGCAGATACCAAATCTACAATAATCACTCCCATAACTCCTATATTCTGGGTCATCACGAGTCACTTAAACCTCATTTTACCCAATATGACACTATGACCCAACCTAACGAGACTGTGCGCACTTTCCGCTGCACACTAGTCACTGAAATTTCGCACACTCATTAAGATGTACCCACTCTACAATAATCACGAATCACGCAGTTCGAAATCATATATTCTGGGTCATCACGGGTCACGGAAACCTAGTTTTACCCAATATGACCCCATGACCCAACATTGAGAGCGCGTGCGCACTTTCCACTACACTCTGGGCACTGAAATGTCGTACACTCATTAAGATGTACACACTCTACAATAATCACGAGCCACGCAGTTCGAACTCCTATATTTTGGGTCATCACGTGTCACGGATAAGTCGTTAAACCCAATATTACACCCAATATCCCACCTTAAGAGCCTGTGCGCACTTTTCGCTACCCATTGGGAACTGAACATTCGCATACTAATTAAGATTTACCCACTCTACAATAATTGCTAGCCAAGCATTTCGAATTCCTAAATTCTGGGTCATCACGGGTCACGGAAACTTCGTTTAACCCAATATGACATTATGACTCAACCCTAAGAGCCTGTGCGCACTTTCCACTATACTCTGGGCACTGCAATTTCGCACACGCATTAAGATGTAACAACTCTACAATAATCATGAGCCACTCAGTTATAAATCCTATATTCTGGGTCATCACGGGTCACGGAAACTTCGTTTAACCCAATATGACACCATGACTCCACCTTAAGAACCCGTGCGCAATTTCCACTGCACTTTGGGCACTGAAATTTCGCACATTCATTAACATTTAAAACTCTACAAAGACCATGAGCTACGCTGTTGGAACTCCTATATTTTGGGTCATCACGTGTCACGGAAACCTCGTTAAACCCAATATTACACCCATGACCACACCTTAAGAGCCCGTGCGAACTTTCTGCTACACTTTGGGCACTGAACTTCCGAACAGTAATTAAGATGTACCCACTCTACAGTAATCACGAGCCACGCAGTTCGAACTCCTATATTCTGACTCATCACGTGTTACGGAAACCTCGTTAAACCCAATATTACACCCATGACCCCACCTTAAGAGCCCGTGCGCACTTTCCGCTACACTTTGGGCACTGAACTTTCGCACACTAATTAAGATGTACCCACTCTACAACAATTACGAGCTACGCAGTTCGAATTCCTGTATTCTGGGTCATCACGGGTCACGAAAGCATAGTTTTAACCAATATTACACCATGACCCCACATTAAGAGCCCGTGCGCACTTTCCACTATACTCTGGGCACTGAAATTTCGCACACTCATTAAGATGTAACCACTTAACAATAATCACGAGCCACGCAGTACGAACTCCTATATTCTGGGTCATCACGGGTCACGGAAACTTCGTTAACCCAATATGACACCATGACTCCACCTTAAGAGCCCGTGCGCAATTTCCACTGCACTTTGGGAACTGAAACTTCGCACACTCATTAAGATGTACCCACTCTACTATAATCAAGAGCCAGGCAGTTCGAACTCCTATATTCTGGGTCATCACGTGTCACGGAAACCTCGTTAAACCCAATATTACACCCATAACCCCACCTTAAGAGCCCGTGCGCACTTTCTACCGCACTCTGGGCACTGAAATTTCACACACTCATTAAGATGTACCTACTCTACGATAATCAAGAGCCAGGCAGTTCGAACTCCTATATTCTGGGTCATCACGTGTTACGGAAACCTCGTTAAACCCAATATTACACCCATAACCCCACCTTAAGAGCCCGTGCGCAATTACTGCTAAACTTTGGGCACTGAACTTTCGCACACTAATTAAGATGTACCCACTCTACAATAATCACAAGCCACGCAGTTCGAACTCCTATATTCTGACTCATCACGTGCTACGGAAACCTCGTTAAACCCAATATTACACCCATAACCCCACCTTAAGAGCCCGTGCGCACTTTCCACTGCACTTTTGGCGCTGAACTTTCGCACACTAGTTAAGATGTACCCACTCTACAATAATTACGAGCCATGCCGTGCAAAGTGCAAACTCCTATATTCTGGGTCATCACCGGTCACGGAATCATAATTTTCCCCAATATGACCCGATGACCCCACATTAAGAGCCCGTGCGCACTTTCCACTACACTCTGGGTGCTGTAATTTAGAACACTCATTATGATGTACCCACTCTACAATAATCACGAGCCGTGCACGCAGTACAAACCCCTATATTCTGGGTCATCGCATGTCACGGAAACCTCGGTAAACCCAATATTACACCCTTGACCCCACCTTAAGAGCCAGTGCACTCTTTCCATTGTACTCTGGGCACAGAAATTTCTTACACTCATTAAGATGTACTTACTCTACGATAATCACGAGCCACGCAGTTCCACCTCCTATATACTGGGTCATCACGGGTCACGGAAACCTCGTTAAACCCAATATTACACCCATGACCCCACCTTAAGAGCCCGAGCACACTTTCAACTGGATACTGGACACTGAAATTTCGCACACTCATTAAGATGTACCCACTCTACAATAATGACGAGACACGCAGTTCGAACTCCTATATTCTGGGTCATCACGTGTTACGGAAACCTCGTTAAACCCAATGGTACACCCATGACCACACCTTAAGAGCCCGTGCGCACTTTCCGCAACACATTGGGCACTAATCTTTCGCACACTTATTAACATGTACCCACTCTAAAATAATCACGTACCAAGCAGTTCGAACTTCTATATTCTGGGTCATCACGGGTCACGGAAACCTAATTTCACCCAATATGACACGATGACCCCACATTAAGAGCCCGTGCGTACTTTTCACTACACTCTGGGTGCTGTAATTTAGAACACTCATTATGATGTACCCACTCTACAATAATCACGAGCCGTGCACGCAGTGCAAACTCCTATATTCTGGGTCATCGCATATCACGGAAACCTCGGTAAACCCAATATTACACCCTTGATCCCACCTTAAGAGCCAGTGCACTCTTTCCATTGTACTCTGGGCACAGAAATTTCTTACACTCATTAAGATGTACTTACTCTACGATAATCACGAGCCACGCAGTTCCACCTCCTATATACTGGGTCATCACGGGTCACGGAAACCTCGTTAAACCCAATATTATACCCATGACCCCACCTTAAGAGCCCGAGCACACTTTCAACTGGATACTGGACAATGAAATTTCGCACACTCATTAAGATGTACCCACTCTACAATAATGATGAGACACGCAGTTCGAACTCCTATAGTCTGGGTCATCACGTGTTACGGAAACCTCGTTAAACCCAATGGTACACCCATGACCACACCTTAAGAGCCCGTGCGCACTTTCCGCAACACATTGGGCACTGATCTTTCGCACACTTGTTAACATTAACATGTACCCACTCTAAAATAATCACGTACCAAGCAGTTCGAACTTCTATATTCTGGGTCATCACAGGTCACGGAAACCTAATTTTACCCAATATGACCCGATGACCCCACATTAAGCGCCCGTGCGTACTTTCAACTGCACTCTGGACACTGAAATTTTGCACACTTATTAACATGTACCCGCTCTACCATAATTATGAGCCATGCATTTCGAATTCCTGTATTCTGGGTCATCACGGGTCACGAGAGCATAGGTTTACCCAATATGACACCAAGACCCACATTAATTTCCACTGCACTCTGGGCACTGAAATTTAGCACACACATTAAGATGTAACCACTTTACAATAATCACGAGCCACTCAGTACGAACTCCTATATTATGGGACATCACGAGTCACAGAAACCTCATTTAACCCAATATTACAGCATGACCCCACGTTAAGAGCCCGTGAGCACTTTCCACTACACTCTGGGCACTGACATTTCGCGCACTCATCAAGAAGTACCTACTCTACAATAATCACGAGCCATGCAGATCGAACTCCTATATTCTGGGTCATCACGTGTTACGGAAACCTCGTTAAACCCAATATTACACCCATGACCCAACCTTAAGAGCCCGTGTGCACTTTCCACTGTACTCTGGGCACTGAAATTTCGCACAATCATTAAGATGTACCCACTCTACAATAATCACGAGTCACGCAGTTCGAATTCCTATATTCTGGGTCATCACGTGTTGCGGAAACCACGTTAAACCCAATATTACACCCATGACCCCACCTAAAGAGCCCGTGCGCACTTTCCGCCTTACTTTGGGCACTGAACTTTCGCACACTAATCAAGATGTACCCACTCTACAATAATCACGAGCCATGCAGTTCGAACTCTTATATTTGGGGTTCATCACGGGTCACGGAAACCTAGTTTTACCCAATATGACCCAATGACCCCACATTAAGAGCCCGGGCGCACTTTCAACTGCACTCTGGGCACTGAAATTTCGCACACTCATTAATATGTACCCGCTCTACGATAATTACGAGCCACGCAGTACGAATTCCTGTATTCTGGGTCATCACGGGTCACGAAAGCATAGTTTTACCCAATATTACACAATGACCCCACATTAAGAGACCGTGCGCACTTTCCACTATACTCTGGGCACTGAAATTTCGCACACGCATTAAGATGTAATCACTTAACAATAATCATGAGCCATGCAGTTCGAACTCCTATATTCTGGGTCATCACGTGTCACGGAAACCTCGTTTAACCCAATATGACAGCATGACCCACCTTAAGAGTCCGTGCACACTTTCCATTGCACTATCACACTATCCAATCGGCTCGCGGAATACCAGTGTGAACGTCAGAAACCAGTGTTGTACAGGAGAATATCAGTGTTTTTAAGCCATATTATGGTATCATAATTAGAACCGGACTTCTATATAACGACAGAAAATAAAATGGAAAGGTATATGCGATCAATTTTGCATTTACCCAGTGGAGGGGTCACCTGGTGATGTTCAGTTCGACTCTGGGCGATCTGGCCTTTGTTTAAAGTAGAAACATAGGGTCTAAAAACTCGTTGGGGGAGGTCAAATTTTGCCCTAATCGGTATTCTAGTGCGTTTTGATTAATTCCTGCGCATAACTTGCGGAATATTTTATAACATTCCGACAGCGGAATCTATCGGCAATACGTGCACATCGAAATCACTGACGTGTATCAGTTGGAAATACACGAAAATAAATCGAAACGAGGGGCGGTGATCACAGAACATGACACGGCGAACTACCAGTGCATGCCAACGAGGGCTACCAGTGCCAAATTTTATTTATATGGTAAGTTATATCGGGTATATGTCGGGGGACGTTTTAGATTCGGTTTAAGCTACCCTCATCAAATTTGGACACAATCGATCTAGAATGGTACATGTGTGGGTCTAAGATATGAAAGTTCGAAATTTTAAGTACGGCGATACTCAACATTGGTGGAACATAAAGTAACAATTTAGTCGACAAGAGTATAAATTTCCCTTTATTCGGTATTGGCACTGAGTTAGTTCAATTGTCAATTGGATTCAAACTAATGTTCAACATTTGCAAATACGTCTATCATTAAATAGGGACGGTTGTGAATATTGTTCTTGTTTCATGGCAGTGTATACGATTTCTAAAGACGTTCCATCCCCTCAGAGAACATATTGAAAATGTAAGTCTACCCTTCTACTATAAATTACAACACAAATTTATGCAAATAGCCAGAGTATGCTACTTTTGTATAATATATTTGTTGTCGGACCATTCGCTGCAAGCAGACTGGCTAAAGTGATATATTTCACTCATAACGCCCAAGGCGTAAACACATTTCAATTGTAATACTGCTCACTCATAATTAACCATTGACAAATCGTGCAGCCACCGAACGAGCGCTCAACACATTCGGTGACCATTCAATTGTAATTACTCGTATCCATATAGACAAAAGTTTTAATACTATTCTTCGAAACGTACAAAACTATTATTCCACGTTAATGATTCCTCATTGTGAACAACTTACGAGCAAATTGCATAATAACCAACAGAAAGAAATCGTCTCGAAGCACGATGACCGTACTGACCCAGTGATAACGTGAAACCGATTAACAGTATAATTTCTATTTTAAGAAACACGCGACACAATTTAGTGCTAAGCGTGGTCACTGACCTAAATATCTGAATGCAGTGACGTACCTCAAGATGGGAGATGGAGCTAGATCACAATTATTTGCTTAGTTTCTAAACTGTTAACGGAAAGGGTCCATGCGTACATGTACACATGTATGTATGTGTATGTATGTATGTATGTATGTATGTATGCCGCAGTGTGACATCTGTGTTATATATGCCCATAAAGGTGCCACACGTTGTACTACATATTACTTAATAATTTGATTTTTATCTTTGTGTTATATATTGTGGGGGGGGTTGATTATGTGCAGTGTTGCACCATGGAATCACAGTTCATGGAAAGCGGCGGATGGCAGGGACCAGGCCCTTTGGTGGTGATAGTTCCTGAACATTACCGTTAGCGGACCGGGTTTCAAGTTGTGCCCTCGGTGGCTTTCTTGGAATGTTTTTCCAAATTAGGACAGATTTGTCCTATATATCACGTGACTCATTTATTATTGAAAATATGTTATGAATATATACAGTCTTATACAATGTAAAATGTTAAAAGACTGAATAAAAAGTTGAAGTTCAAGATGCGACGATTAGGCCAAACAGATTTTGGCAATTTATAATGTAATTATTCAGCTACTGTATAAGTTCGGAAAATTGCATTTAAACCAACGTATCCCAATAGTTTTAAGAACAATTCTACAAAAACGCCATATTCTGACCTGGACATCATGAAATTTGTTCTATATTTTACACTAGCTTTGAGTATCGACGTATAGTTGAAGTTTCGTACTTTCCTATTATAGATCCACATATTTACCCTTCTAGATCAACTTTGTCGTTATTTTGGGAAGGGTAAGGCATTTCATGTGCCCGGTGCCCTGTATGAAGCGTTTATCGACATATACCCGATATAACTTACCATACAAATAAAATTTGGCACTGGTAGCCCTCGTTGGCATGCACTGGTAGTTCGCCGTGCCATTTTCTGTGATCACCGCCCCTCGTTTCGATTTATTTTCGTGTATTTCCAACTGATACACGTCAGTGATTTCGATGTGCACGTATTGCCGATAGATTCCGCTGTCGGAATTTTATAAAATATTCCGCAAGTCATGCTCAGGAATTAAACAAAACGCTCTAGAATACCGATTAGGGCATAATTTGACCTCCTCCTACGAGTTTGTAGACCCTATTTTTCTGCTTTAAACAAAGGCCAGATCGCCCAGAGTCGAACTGAACATCACCAGGTGACCTCTCCACTGGGTAAATGCAAAATTGATCGTATATACCTTTCCATTGTCTTTTCTGTCGTTATATAGACGTCCGGTTCTAATTATGATATGGCTTTAAAACACTGATATTCTCCTGTACAACACTGATATTCTGACGTTCACACTGGTATTCCGCGAGCCGATTGGACAGTGTGACTATGGGACTGCAATTTAGCACACTCATTAAGATGTACCCACTCTGCAATAATCATGAGCGAGGGTTTAGCGAGGTTTCCGTGACACGTGATGACCCAGAATAAAGGAGTTCGAACTGCATGGCTCGTGATCATTGTAGAGTGGTTACATCTTAATGGGTGTGCGAAATTTCAGTGCCCAGAGTGTAGTGGAAAGAGCTCACGGGCTCTTAATGTGGAGTCATGGTGTCATATTGGGTTAAACTATGCTTTCGTGACCCGTGATGACCCAGCATAAAGGAACTGCGTGGCTCGTAATTGTGCTTGTAGAGTGGGTACTTATTAATGAGTGTGCGAAATTTCAGTGCACAGAGACAGTTAAAAGTGCGCACGGGCTCTTAACGTGGAGTCATCGGGTCATATTGTGTAAAATTAGGTTTCTGTGACCCGTGATGGCCCAGCATATAAGAGTTCGAACTGCGTGGCTCGTGATTATTTTAGAGTGGTTACATCCTAACAAGTGTGCGAAATTTCAGTGCCCAGAGTGCAATATAAAGTGCACACGGGCTCTTAAGGTGGGGTCATGTGTGTCATATTGGGTTAAACGAAGATTCCGTGACCCGTGATGACCCAGAATTTAGTAATTCGAACTGCATGGCTGGCAATTATTGTAGAGTTCGTAAATATTTGTAAGTGTGCGAAATTTCAGTGTCCAGAGTGCAATGGAAAGTGCGCATGGACTCTTAAGGTGGGGTCATGTGTGTAATATTGGGTTTAGCGAGGTTTCAATGACACGTGGTGACCCAGAATAAAGGAATTCGCACTGCATGGCTCGAGATTATTGTAGAGCGGTTACATCTTAATGCGTGTGCGAAATATCAGTGCCCAGAGTTCAGTTGAAAGTGCGATCAGGCTCTTAATGTGGGGTCATGGGTGTAATATTGATTTAAACGAGGTTTCCGTGACGCGTGATGACTCAGAATATAGGAGTTCGAACTGCGAAGCTCGTGATTATTGTTGAGTAGGTACATTTTGATAAGTATCCGAAATGTCAGTGCCCAGATTGCAGTGAAAAGTGCGCACGGGCTCTTAATGTGGGTTCATGCTGTAATATTGGGTTAATCGAGGTTTCCGTGACCCGTGATGACCCATAATATAGAAGTTCGTACTGCGAGGCTTGTGATTATTGTAAAGTGGTTACATCTCAATGAGTTTGCGAAATTTCAGTGCCCTGAGTGTAGTACAAAGTGCGATTAGGCTCTTAATGTGGGGTCATGGTGTCATATTGGGTAAAACTATGCTTTCGTGACACGTGATGACCCAGCATACAGGAATTCGAACTGCGTGGCTCGTAATTATTGTAGAGTAATTACATCTTAATGAATGTGCGATATTGCAGTACACAGAGTGCAGTGGAAAGTGGACACTGGCTCTTAAGGTGGGGTCATGCTGTAATATTGGGTTAAACGAGGTTTCCCTGACCCGTGAGCCATAATATATAATTTCGTACTGCGAGGCTCGTGATTATTGTAAAGTGGTTACATCTCAATAAGTGTGCGAAATTTCAGTGCCCAGAGTGTAGTACAAAGTGCGACCAGGCTCTTAATGTGGGGTCATGGTGTCATATTGGGTAAAACTATGCTTTCGTGACCCTTGATGACCCAGAATACAGGAATTACATGGCTCGTAATTATTGTAGAGTGGTTACATATTAATGAATGTGCGATATTGCATAACCCAGAGTGCAGTGGAAAGTGCGCACGGGCTCTTAAGGTGGGGTCATGGGTGTCACATTGGGTTGAACGAAGTTTCCGTGACACGTGGTGACCCAGAATATAGGAGTTAGAATTGCGTGGCTCGTGATTATTGTAGAATGGGTACATCTTAATAAGTTAGCGAAATTTCAGTGCCCAGTGTCCAATTGAAACTGCGCACGGGCTCTTAAGGTGGGATCATGGGTATTATATTGGGTTAAACGAAATTTCCGTGACCTGTGATGACCCATAATTTAGGAATTCGAACTGCGTAACTCGAATTTATTGTAGAATGGGTACATATTAATAAGTTCAGCACCCAAAGTTTGAGGAAAGTGCGCACGGGCTCTTACGGTTGGGTCATGGGTGTAATATTGGGTTTAACGAGGTTTCCGTGACACGTCATGACCCAAAATATAGGAGTTCGAACTGCGTGGTTCGTGATCATTGTAGAGTGTGTACATCTTAATGAGTGTGCGAAATTTCTGCGCCCAGAGTGCAGTGGAAAGTGCGCACGGGCTCTTAGGGTGGGGTCATGCTGTAATATTGTGTTAAACGAGGTTTCCGTGACCCGTGATGACCCATAATATAGGAGTTCGTACTGCGTGGCTCATGATTATAGTAAAGTGGATACATCTTAATGAGTGTGCGAAATTCCAGTGCCCAGTGTGAAGTGAAAAGTGCGCACGGCTCTTAATGTGGGGTAATGGTGTCATATTGGGTAAAACTATGCTTTCGTGACCCGTGATGACCCAGAATACAGGAATTCGAACTACATGGCTCGTAATTATTGTAGAGTGGTTACATCTTAATGAGTGTGCTATATTGCAGTACCCATAGTGCAGTGGAAAGTGCGCATGGGCTCTTAGTATGGGGTCATGGGTGTCATATTGGGTTAAACGAAGTTTCCGTGACCCGTGATGACCCATAATTTAGGAATTCAAACTGCGTGGCTCGCAATTATTGCAGAGTGGGTACATCTTAATACGTGTGTGAAAGTTCAGTGCCCAACGTGTAGCGGAAAGTGCACACGGGCTCTTAAAGTGGGGTCAATTACAGTTGAAAGTGCGCACAGGCCCTTAATGTGGGGTCATCAGGTCATATTGTGTCAAATTAGGTTGCCGTGACCCACGAGGACTCAGAATATAGGAGCTCGAACTACGTGGCACGTGGATCGTGTAGAGTGGGTACATTTTTATAAGTTAACGAAATTTCATGCCCAGTGTCCAATTGAAACTGCACACGGGCTCTT
The DNA here is from genome assembly GCA_032622095.1 of Siphonodentalium dalli. Lineage (NCBI taxonomy): Eukaryota > Metazoa > Mollusca > Scaphopoda > Gadilida > Siphonodentaliidae > Siphonodentalium > Siphonodentalium dalli. The sequence goes on from CP136069.1 coordinate 206,918,591, forward strand.
AAGGTGGGATCATGTGTATCATATTGGGTTAAACGAAGTTTCCGTGACCCGTGATGACCCAGAATTTAGGAATTCGAACTGCGTAACTCGAAATTATTGTAGAATGGGTACATATTAATAAGTTCAGCGCCCAAAGTTTGAGGAAAGTGCGCACGGGCTCTTACGGTTGGGTCATGGGTGTAATATTGGGTTTAACGAGGTTTCCGTGACACGTCATGACCCAAAATATAGGAGTTCGAACTGCGTGGTTCGTGATCATTGTAGAGTGTGTACATCTTAATGAGTGTGCGAAATTTCTGTGCCCAGAGTGCAGTGGAAAGTGCGCACCGGCTCTTAGGGTGGGGTCATGCTGTAATATTGTGTTAAACGAGGTTTCCGTGACCCGTGATGACCCATAATATAGGAGTTCGTACTGCGTGGCTCATGATTATAGTAAAGTGGATACATCTTAATGAGTGTGCGAAATTCCAGTGCCCAGTGTGAAGTGAAAAGTGCGCACGGGCTCTTAATGTGGGGTAATGGTGTCATATTGGGTAAAACTATGCTTTCGTGACCCGTGATGACCCAGAATACAGGAATTCGAACTACATGGCTCGTAATTATTGTAGAGTGGTTACATCTTAATGAGTGTGCTATATTGCAGTACCCACAGTGCAGTGGAAAGTGCGCATGGGCTCTTAGTATGGGGTCATGGGTGTCATATTGGGTTAAACGAAGTTTCCGTGACCCGTGATGACCCATAATTTAGGAATTCAAACTGCGTGGCTCGCAATTATTGTAGAGTGGGTACATCTTAATACGTGTGTGAAAGTTCAGTGCCCAACGTGTAGCGGAAAGTATACACGGGCTCTTAAAGTGGGGTCAATTACAGTTGAAAGTGCGCACAGGCCCTTAATGTTGGGTCATCAGGTCATATTGGGTCAAATTAGGTTGCCGTGACCCATGAGGACTCAGAATATAGGAGTTCGAACTACGTGGCACGTGGATAATGTAGAGTGGGTACATTTTAATTAGTGTGCGAAAGTTCAATGCCCAGAGTTCAGTGGAAAGTGCGCACGGCTCTTAAGGTGTGCTTATGCTGTAATATTGGGTTAAACGAGGTTTCCGTGACCCGTGAGGACTCATAATATAGGAGTTCGAACTGCGTGCGTCGTGTTTATTGTAGAGTGGGTACATCTTAATCAGTGTGCGAATGTTCAGTGCCCAGGGTGTAGTGGAAAGTGCGCACGGACTCTTAATGTGTTGTCATGCTGTCATATTGGGTTAAACGAGGTATCCGAGACACGTGATGACCCAGAATATAGGAGTTCGAACTGCATGCGTCGTGATTATTGTAGAGTGGGTACATTTTAATGAGTTTGCGAAATTTCAGTTCCCAGAGTGCAGTGGAAAGTGCGCACGGGCTCTTAAGGTGGAGTCATCCTGTAATATTTGGTTAAACGAGGATTCCGTGACACGTGATGACCCAGAATATAGAAGTTCGAACTGCGTTGCTCGTGATTATTGTAGAGTAGGCATATCTTAATAAGTGTGCGAAATTTCAGTTCCCAAAGTATAGCGGAAATTGCGCACTGGCTCTTGATGTGGAGTCATGGTGTCATATTGGGTTAAACGAGGTTTCCGTGACCCGTGATGACCCAGAATACAGGAATTCGAAATGTGTGGCTCGTAATTATTGTAAAGTGTGTACATATTAATGAGTGTGCGAAATTTCAGTGCCCAGAGTTCGGTTGAAAGTGCGTACGGGCTCTTATTGTGGGGTCATCGGGTCATATTGGGTAAAATTAGGTTTCCGTGACCCGTGATGCCCCAGAATACAGGAGTTCGAACTGCGTGGCTCGTGAATATTGCAGCGTGTGTACATCTTAATAAGTGTGCGAAATTGCAATGCCCAGAGTACTGTAGAAAGTGCGCACGGGCTCTTAATGGGTGGTCATGTGTGTAATATTGGGTTTAGTCAGGTTTCCGTGACACGTGATGACCCAGAATATAGGAGTTCGAACTCCTAGGCTCGTGATTATCATAGAGCGGGTACATCGCGAAATTTCAGTGCCCAGAGAGCAGTGGAAAGTGCGCACGGGCTCTTAATGTGGAGTCATGGTGTCTTATTGGGTTAAACGAGGTTTCCGTGACTTGTGATGACCCAGAATATAAGAGTTCGAACTACGAGGCTCGTGATTATTGTAAAGTGGTTACATCTTAATGAGTGTGCGAAAGTTCAGTGCCCAGAGTGTAGTGGAAATTGCGCACGGGCTCTTAATGTGGGTTCATGGTGTCATATTGGGTAAAACTATGCTTTCGTGACCCGTGATGACACAGAATACAGGAATTCGAACTGCGTGGCTCGTAGTTATTGTAGAGTGGGTAGATATTAATGAGTGTGCGAAATTTCAGTGCCCAGAGTGCAGTTGAAATGTAGGGTAATCGGGTCATATTGGGTAAAATTAGGATTCCGTGACCCGTGATGACCCAGACTATAGGAGTTCGAACTGCGTGGTTCGTGGTTATTGTAGATAGGGTACAACTTAATTAGTGTGTGAAAGTTCAGTGCTCAAAGTGCACGGAAAGTGCGCACGGGCTCTTAAGGTGGGGTAATGTGTGTAATATTGGGTTTAACGAGGTTTCCTTAACACGTGATGACCCAGAATATAGGAGGTCGAACTCCGTGGCTCGTGCTTATTGTAGAGTGGGTACATCTTAACGAGAGTGCGAACTTTCAGTGCCCAGAGTGCTGTGGAAATTGCGCACGTCTCTTAAGGTTGAGTCATGATGTCATATTGGGTTAAACGACGTTTCCGTGACCCGTGATGACCCAGAATTTAGGAATTCGAACTGCGTGGCTCGCAATTATTGTAGAGTGGGTAAATCTTAATTAGTGTACAGAATTTCAGTGGCCAGATGTAGTGGAAAGTGCACACGGGCTCTTAATGTTGGGTCATGGGGTCCTATTGGATAAAAATAGGTATCCGTGACCCGTGATGACCCAGAATATAAGATTTCGAACTGCGTGGCTCGTGATTATTGTAGAGTTGGTACATCTTAATGAGTGTGCAAAATATTTCAGTGTCCAGTATGCAGCGGAAAGTGCGCACGGCCTCTTAATGTTGGGTCATAGTGTCATTTCTAGGCTGAATAATAAACGCCCTTTGCGTATGATACAATTAACTAATACCCATTTAAGTCATATGAGGTCAAATGTGCCTATCCCATAATATTACCCTTGTCAAATGATTCATCTGTGCTAATGCTTCTACATATCGTCTAAGCTTATAAGGGACGCTCTTTATTGCTCATAGTTGCCCCTTTAAGGCGTCTGAGATCAACGGAAATAACCCCATATTACCTAATAATTGATTCCAGTGTTTCGATTTTCACCTTCCAGATTGCAACAAGTTTAGGTATATAATTATTTATTTAGTTAAATTAACCACTGTTGCCCTTTTAAGACATCTGATATCAACGGGACCTATATAATAAGATTACCTGAGTCAAATTACCGACATTTACAAATTTTCAGCTCCTAGGGTCCAGTCGTTTGGCCGCATCTAGTCAAAATATATATATTATAATTCTTAGTGCCCTTTTAAGACATCCGAGGGCAACGGGACCTGTAAAATAGCGCTCCCGGGTAAAATAACATATATGACGTCAGAGTCAATAACACCACGAAAGTACAAGCAAGGAATGATATACCCTCGCAGTTGATCATGCCTCGAGAATTAGACTTGTCATTACGTACCACGGAGCCAAGAACGGTAACACTAACCGCGCTTGCGCGCCGTAGCCGCGCCGCACCGCACCACACAGAGTTGTCTATCGCTCTCCCCCTATCTATATATATATATATATGTGTGTGTGAGGGTAATTTGATTGTTGCCAACGTATCATAATCTGGGTGCAAATTAAGGGCGTTTGACAACCACTAGCGCAACCACAATTAAAAGATTAAAATTATATGTGTCCTTGAACAACTCATATATACATACTGGTTTTATACGAGAAAGATAATGCTACACAATATTAAAACTGCATACTCGTGTCAAATCAAGTCAGCAGTACCAACCAGCATCATGCCAAATTTGCAGGACCATTTATCAAAGATGGTTATGCGTCAGACAGAACCTCCTTAAAGGTTATTTAATTTTGTTTACTAGCATGTGTTCAAAATCTGTACACTGTACCGATTCAGAACCACATGCATATGCCAATTTGCATCGGCATCGGTGAAAACCTTTATATTCCTACCTGCAACATCTTCTGCGTCATCAGATGGCATTATTACTGTGAAATCAGCAACTATCTCTCGACATGTTGACCCATCTTTGCCAGGAACGGATATCATCTTTTTCTTGGTCTGCGACAGCCCATCCAAAAGTTTCAGCTCTACTGCGTCATATGTCGGATATGTCCATAATAGTACATTAAATCCAAATAAAGTCACATGAACGAGAAATATCGCTCTTGCGACGAAGAAGATAGCGTATACGACTCTCGACCAGAGATAAATTGAGTACGACATGACAGTCTCAGCAGCGAACATATCGCATGCACTGAGGATGCATAGCACACAAATTCCTGTTAGAAATTTCATGTTGACCCATCGGTCAACTCGAGCAAAGCAACAAATGTAGTCAATCGTTGAAAAAATGTAGATTTTAAATTGAATAATCATGAACGAAATCCAACAGAGCAGGGTGTATAACGGAGGAATTTCATCACATAACATACTGGTACCTAATGTCCCAAAATACCACATTCTTTGATGGGCACTCACATCGCTAATGACAGAAAGTGATATCCCACACAATAAAAACATTATTTTTATAACACGGTGTAGAACATCGGTTGAGTTTTTGAAAGCAAACATAAATACCAGTCCCATGGCTGTTCCAAGTGCGAGCCCACCATAAAAACAAAAACACGTCCAATAGACTGTTCTCCACAATGAACATATATTCCAGAGCTCGAAGCAAAGAGTGTTAATAAAGGCAAAGTTGTTCCGCTGTCTATGGGACATTGATGTTTCGTTATGTGCCACTGCACATGATTTAGTTATATCCCAGTGGTGATCGACCTTGGTGTCACCAGCCATGAAAGTATACACGTAAAACATAAAATCTAGTAACGCCCAGCACAAGTCGAGCATGACACTTATACAAGGAATCACCACTATTACCACTGTTACCATCACTGTTGTCATCGCAACGAGGAAGACTCCGGATTTGACCAGCCGTCGTATCATTCTCGTCATACTACTTGTTACCCGTCAATATGGGAGGGAATTTACAGTGTTATTAACATATTAACCATCAGTGATATGTCTACTTTCCGTGCGCACATATTAGGGTTCATTTTCACATAATCATGGGGTCTGTATTATAATTAGTTATCCCGGCCGTAATCGGTATTCAACTCGAAGTGACACTTTCTTTGTAATCTTCCCCAACTCGCTCAGTTTACATCGCACTCCACCAATTAGTCATACTGACGCCATGATTGGTCCTGAAAATATAGAGTAAAGTTAACACTATATATCGTCGGGATCGTTTTAGACTGTGGTCAATGTGAATTTCACGAATGAAAGCGAGTGGTTATTTCTTTGTGAGTGTGTACGAGTACGTTAACACCAACTAACAACACATTGATTCGAAATTCAGGTAACAACAACAACTATAGTTCAAACTTCTTTTAGCATTCTGGCCATGTATTTGATCGGAAATGTGCAGAACGTTGAAACGGAACTGAAGGGGGGGGGGGGGTCATATTATGTGGCATCTCTGGCCAATTAACATCAACATTCTGGCTCATTAGCATCAAAATTTATCAAGTTATAAACAATTGTCAGGAAAACAGTTTCCTCCAGAGTGCATATAAAAGTTACCAAGATGGGGAACATTCTGACATTAGATCTCTATCGACTAAAATATCCTTGAGTTATTGTGTAAAACGATAATCACCAAAAAGTACATAATTTTATGTCCAACCGACCCATGACAATACAGTCACGCCATATATACAGAACACCACATACATAAACATGCGCTACTCGCTGTATACACATACGTGTACGCCTCACCTATGATCATACAGTCACACTTGGGTATAACCGTACACCCAATCACGGCCATACAGGCATGAATATCCATGCAGTCACACCAGGTTTACTGCTACACCTCACCCATGACCATATAGTAACTATATGTATACCTATTCATCACATTCATGCTCACCTTTTGTATACCTATTCGCGTCACAATTTGCCATACAGTCGCTAGATGTATATCAATTTGCCACATACATGGCAATATTTCATATTCGCTACATTCATGATCATACACCCAACTCATAGCCATGGAATCAAGCCAGGTATATATGTAGTATACATATAGACCCCACCAATGGCTTTACATCCTTTATAGACATACCAATACACCGCACCTCACACACGGCCATTCATACACTCCAGACTTGCATATACACCTTACAAAGCAATTTCAGCCACACGCTACCCACTCATAAACCACATGCCGTGATCATACAGTCACTCCTTGTATACCAATTCTCGTCACCATTGGCCATACTGTCACTCAATGTATATATTTTGGCCACACCCATGCTATATAACCACTCAATATATACATATACACCTCGCATATGCTCATAATTATAGTCACTCCAGGTATCTCACCAATGGGTAAACAGCCCTTATATATACTAATACCCCACACAGGGCCATTCGGAAACCCCAGACTTGCATATACACCTCACAGATGGCAATTCGGTAACTCGATGTATAAATATGCATCCAATCCATGAACATACAGCTACTAGGTGTATACTCGTGTATTGGCAACACCCTTGGCTTACCATTGACAATTCAGTCACTCACTCTATACTTATACAACCCATCCATGATCATATATATATTCCCCGTATACCTATACACACCAATATCAATACAGTAACAGCATATATATATATATATATACATCCCACCCATGGCCAAAAGGGAACTCCCTATATACCAACAATCCTGCCAATGACTTCAACTATACTCCATGTAAGCATATACACATAAACAACTTTGACCATACAGTCATTCCATTAACACTTAATCATATTACTCATAACAATACAACCACTCCCTGTTTATCCACACGACAGCCAACGCAAGCATATATGTATACACCCATCCATTCAACACAGCCACCCGGGTTAGACACGTACATCCCACTCATGGCTGCACAGTCACTCCGTGTATACATAAACAACATACATTTGACCATGTAGCTCTCTCGTTATACCCATAAACCGCTTCAATGACAAGACAGCCACTCCCTGTAAACATATTCACATCACGCTTTACCATACAGATACTCATTATATACCTATACACATCAACATGTGCACCCCATCCATGACCATATAGCCACTCATTATATAACTATTCACAACACTCATGATCATACAATAATAACCTGTATACCTACTCACTTCACATACGACCATACGTTACTCCATGGCTGCCATTTTGACCTGTACCATATATTAAGTTGATCAATGTTGATGCTAATGTGCGAGATTAGACACATAGTATGATCCTTCTCAGTTTTCGGCAAAATTCAATACAGCATCCTTTATCATAAAGTTGTCATGCCACGTGAGGTAATGGGACAACCAGAATAGAACATTTAGTTGTCAGTTGAGAACAGCAGAGAATAATGTTCGGGATACAATTATGTGAACAATCAACTTTTTTACAAAACTTGGTTGCCACTTTGCAAGCCATCTTGAGTAATTTTAGCTAAAACACAGTAATGACTCACTTACGACAAAACTAATAAACACCTTTGATACCAAAAATAGTTCCATGTTACTTGAAAATATGTCCAAACCTGAAAAGTTAACTTTTGTGGATATGTGATAGAAAAATCCAATGTCTGGTAATGTCAGTGGTTACAACAGTAACAATTAACCAAGATGCATCAGTAATGTTGGTATTCAATGTATAGAATACATATTGGTCTATTTTATTGACAAACCACATCCCATAAGCGATTGCAGTGCACATTGTGGCAATATCAACCATTTTCCGTAGTTTGGCCGACATTTTGGTAGCCATTTTGAGCCAAAGTCACAATTTTGGTTCCGTTGAGTTTGAATATTCATAAGCCATGTTATGCATCACTTACATTGTGCAGTACTGCTCATTTCTTGTTGAAATATGACGAGAATTATAATTGTGATTTTTGGTGAAATTTATACCGCGTTATGTAAAATCTAATTTTTGAGGGATCGGAAGGGGATGGGACCACATGATTGGCATATTTCGTTACTCCAATAATCATTTATCGTGAAGAATACGAAATAAATTTCTCAACGTCAAATTGTGAACTTCCAATTGTGCAGAAATTCCGATATGAACTGCCATTTTGGACGCTATGTTGAATTGGGAATTTTCCCTGAAGCGGATTTTGTATATCGCTGTGCAAACCAGTCCGCACTTCGTTACTCATTGCTTACGATTGGCCGCTGCTCTTTTGAACGAATATGGATATATTCGGTTTTTCTTAACGAAAATCACATGGGTACATACTTTTCTGATGTGTTCGGCTATTTTAGGTGCATTTAGTGGAATGGAATAAAACAGATAAAGGGATTCAGTACATATATCTTAATTGTGCGGTCGTTAAATGCTCCTGTCAAAAAGAAAGCTACATTTTGGCCGTTCGGCGTTCGAGTACTATTTTACTATCTTCCTTGTTAAATCATTTGATGGAATATTGGCTGTAGTTTCCAATGATCCCAAATTTCTGGCCATATCATGTACAAATATAATTATGTGGGTGTTGGAAGGAGACCAATTGACTGAATAGATGAATAATTTCATGACGCGTCTCAATGCTTGCCGCTGTGAACGGTTGTGGTGTCATCTAAAAATGAAAAACAGTCCGCTGGGTACCATTGGAAAAGTTAAAATATTTTATTTTTATTTTTCGCTAGGGGTTCCCAACATGCGGATTCTCAAAAAGTTCAGCCTCAAGAAAATGGTTATTTACGAATCGGTAATTATGTTTTATTCATGCAAATAAATAAGATATATGACACCATGCTGGTTACACGTGGAAATACCACGTGTTTACATTTGTGATAAGACGAATTGGGGAATTCCAATTTGAACTAGGAATCACCATATATGGAAGTTGTAAACACGTTCGTTCATCGTCCAAACTACTAAGACAACCCGTTATTATAGGACGTTTTCGGCAAATATTGTATCGTGATTGCTATTGTTGTGAGTAAATATTGGTGATAAACTGATTTTGATAACTAGATCGGCTTTTGGTGAAATTCCGTAGTTGTTGTAACTGGATGATACGGTGACGATAAAGTCGGATTATTTATCTTTAAGGATGGCAAAACATCATAATGAATGAGGATGTTATACGATCACGTATTAATTGGGTAGAAATGAAACACGACGTCAAGGTAATACAAAAATCGCCAAAAGCAGAACAAAAGCAAAACGAGGGCATATTCAATGTTTAAATTCGTATTTAATATTTGTTGCTAGGTGTAATAGTGACCATAACTACTGGTACGAGACAGATACACCAATGCAGACCCGCTATATATGTTTGATTAACACGTATTGTCTGGTTGGGGTTGACTTAACCTATCCATCAAACCGCAAATATATTGCCAATTCGGGGTATGCTATTGGCTCCACTAACGATGTGCCCACTCACCACTATTGTGTTAACCATGATCTGCTTGACATTTGCGTGGTCGCTAATAATTCGATCATGTCATAGTCCTGTTTCGACATTAGGCGGTTGACTCAAGTGACCAAAGTCCGGCATGCGCACGTACGTACATTTGTATTAGTACACGGTTAATGCAAACACCAAGCAATCAATGTAGGGCTATAGTTTGAACATGGATGAATCCTTGACAACTCAGCATCGTACATCGTACATCTGAAATGATGTTATGACGTGGTATCGTTTATACGTCGCACTTTATATAACAAATATTTTCAATTATCGAGAGATGTAAGACAAATCAGATAATTGGAAGTGTGATCATTTTTGTTTTAAACTTAAAACGTTTATCTGAATAGACAGTTGTTTTAAATGAATCACTAATACGCTCCATCTGATATCACAACCCGCAAAGTTGTCGCACATTTAAAAAAATGGAAACAAAAGTGATGAAATAAGAAAGAGTATTTAAGGCCAATGTGAAAATAACTTCCACGATTACCATAACTATTATAAAACCCCAACATTACACCTACTATTCTAGTGTGCATAAAATGTCGAGCAAAAATACAATTTACAATTGTCCTGACCTTGACCATAGCACTGACATTTAAAACATCGTAACGGGTTGGGAGCGTATGCAGGCACAGTTTTCTTCATAAACACAACCTTCATTATCGGAGGATTTTCTCAATATCGGCGGATTTTCGCATCGATTGAATGTCAAAAGATAACCGTTGAAATGCACTAATTGTCTATTTTGCGTGCCACACACCCACACCTCCGAAATGCGTGCGTCCTCGCATGCGGACCACTTGGTTTTTACGGCTACCACATTTTACCAACAAGGTAAACCGCCCTCTCACAGAATATCTTTCTACTATCAGCCCTCATGCTATGTGCGACTCGTCCCATGTCCCCATCCTGGACTGTATGAGCATTACCTGCTGGTGGAAACTATGTTCCACGTAATACCAACAGCACACCTCTGCCAGATTCGCATTTGCGAGAACATAAGTCGTTTATGCCACACACCCTGCCAACAACGATTTTTGACATTTTTATCAAAGAGACCGGCAACTGGTCTATTCTACACATTCTGATTCAGTGATAGGAAAGTGGTGGCGTTACACAACAGACTCATGGTCACGAGACTGCTGTTTGAAGTTTTGTGTTTTTGAGAAGTGGCTTAGGCGGATTTATTATTGTGAAAACCAACGTTTTAAGAGTACCAGGTTCAGTTTGCAGGTTTTGGTACACCAAATACCGACCGCAGGGGCCTACACTTCTTCGATAAATCTTGGTCCTTCTTTAACGTGCCAAGGGTGTGAATTTCCCTTGACACGGCACATCCATTAACGAGGGCTCGCCCATCTCTAGAAATCTATGCAGGACCCAACTCCTGCCAGTTGGATTCAGGGGTCGCGTTTGAAGGTTAATTACCAGGCCATCTGGGACTCGATGTCCACCACTTCCCTTTACACATATTTATAAACAGTTGCAACAACAATTATATACAATATTTAGATTTTAATCCCCATTTGCAAATGGGCAGGGTTATGGACAGTTGTACCAACAATTCTTTACATTATTTATATTTCATTTTTATCCCTACTTGTGAATTGGCAAATATGATTCTGCAAGAATTGGCACAATCAAGGGAATTAATGAACACCAATTGCTTTTTTTTAATTTGAACAAGTTTCAAAGATTCAACATCAAATGGCACAGTTTATGGAAAAAACATCATAGGGAGGAAATCCATTCCTTTCGTGGAGGCAACACATCTCCATCTCCGGCTCCTTTTATTAATCTCTTGCGATTTTTGAGGGTCATGAGCTTGATGTGTGGTTCGGCCGATGCTTTATAACTCACTGAAGATTACATTTTCATCCTTACCTTCTATGGAGCATCGTAAGTTCCCTAGGTCGAGAATGCATTTGAATTGTTTAATAGCATCCACACCAAGAACTCCATCAAGGTTGATGTCAGCGACCAAAAGTCGTTGGCATATTTGAGTATTTCCAACTGTAATGTAGAAGATGCCAGTTCCATGACAGGGAATTTTGTTGCCACATAATTATGGAAAAACAATTTCCTCGCGTGTTGAATTTTAACCCGGGTTTGCTAACAAAGAGCTGCTGATGACAGTATTGAGACTGTTGCACCAGTGTCTACAAGCATAGTAAGGTCTTGACCATACATGCTGCAGTGCAAAAATATTCCACCTTCTCCATAAGTTCCAGAGCGGACGAAACCCTTTCCAACTATGTTATTTTGTCTAGCGTGAGGGGGTCTTTTCTGGCCGCGTAACATGGGGCAATGTGCTCGTATGTGAGCACAGGAACCACACTCAAAACAAGTTGGTTGATTTTAAATTTGAAAACTCTCAAAGTGTCAGGTTTTGTCCACTTTTGAGTATTTTTCAGATGTGTTATCTGAGACTACATTGTAGTCAATGTGTTTTTGAGTTCAGGTAACTGCCCCTTTAGTCCGACCCCTCATCCATGACCATATATATCCACACTTGTGTATACATGTACACCCCATACATGCCCATACACCATGAGTCACCACGCAGGCACAATATGTATACTCATACACCTGACACATGACCATATTGTCACCCCCTGTGTACCTATTCAACACATTCATCCGTCTAGTAATAACTAGACCAAGGTTTCCTTACAGTCAACTCTCAGTCTAGGGACACCGGTACTAAAATTCATTTCCGCGATGAACGGGGAATTCCCTTCTGGCGACAGGTCATTAATATTCATGTTTCCAAATATAGCACTGTTTACTGTTTTGTTTGACATGGGACAATTCCAACATGCGTTAAAACAATGGCTGTCGCTTCAACCCCAGTAAAGCCAGTTGGGTGTTTCAAAACTGAAACGAATTGTCCTATCTGTGATTTATCCTTTACTGGATGAATTGTAAACTCAAAAGGGAATCGCTAGGCAGCTTCAAATGTAAATGTTGTTTTACAAAAGACATTTTGAGGCTGTTTTCGCGCATTCGAATCGCAGAAATTTGTGGAACCGAAGAAATTTTCTTGGAAGGTGGTGGAATTTGTCGTACGTGTCTCTCTAAAGTTAAACAAATAGAAAGTTGCGAAAAGAAGAAAGAACAATTAAAGGAACAGCTGCAATGTACATTCGTTAAAAATAAAAGAGTGAAACGGCAAGCAAAATCTCCATACCGAAGTGAAAATAAGAAGCCAAAATCAGATTATGTCATGGAATTGGATCGACAGGTAGCTGCCATTATGCAAAAATACAAATCAATTACACCGAAAAAAGAGTGTTTTACGTCCCCAAAACTGAAAACATTTACAAGTCACATTAAGGAAAATCACACCAGCTGTACAAGAAATGTGTCTACCACAATGGAGAGTCCCAGATTGAAAAGTTTACAACAATTAATAGAGAATATTTCCCCGAGTACAAAGCGTGCAAAATCTAGAAAAAGACTGGACATTAGAGAAGACGATGACAGTGAACATAAATCGAAGTGTGAGGTACGTTTCTCATAGTTCATTTAATTTATAATGATATTAAAGATGCATTCAGGGTTCCAGACCTCTAGTTACAACAACAACACAATTAGGTCTAGTTGAATACAAGTCAACAGATTTTCCATCTTGCTCTTTGTGTTTGACTTTCACTGGTATGTGAAACTTTTCAATTATACAACTGATAACAATTTCAGTCAGAATATATGACCAAACATAGGAAATATTGAATTTTTGAAAAATCAGGTTATTAGACAAATTTCAACCTATGGATCTTGTGTAGCCATGAAAGAGCCAACTGTTAAAAAATTATTCCGAAGTTGGGTTTTTTTGGAATGGGAATATGGAAGGGGTGTGCTATTATGCTTAATCCTTTTATGATGGGAGCTGCGCTGGTTCAGCATTAAATATCGTGTCAGTACATTCTGTTATATATGCGAGTATGGGAGACTAGCATATATAGGAGAATTCACTTACAATGGCATGGGTAGAATTGTTGGGCCAATGTATTCTATTATATATGCAAGGCTCCCTATGGGAGACTCACATATATAAGATAATGAATTGGCACAGGGTTTTAGCAAAATTTCAGGAAGCTCGAGTCATGGAAGAGTTAAGTGTAATTCCTTTACAATTAAGAGTAATTCATTCTCATATAAATATTAATTACGCTTAATTCTTATACACTCTCATAATCTCCTTAAACACAAATGGATGCAACCACATTACAAATGCCAGTATCCCTTGCATAACACAGAAGTCTCATCTTTACATGAGTGTATACCATTATTCCTGAGATAAGATAGCTGAAGAACCCAGTTATGCTGAAAAACATTGGCCTACATAAACCAGTCTTGTTAAAACTAGACCAAGATTCCATTTCAAGCAACACACGTAAGTTGATAGATATGAAACGGTCTAGTTTTAACAAGACTGGATGTGAACATAATAATGTGGAAAAATCCATTGTACTTAGTTATTTTGACTTGTACTTCAGGTAACACTTCATTATGAATCAAGAAGAAGAAAATTTGAAATTAATGATGAAGACAAAGTTGAGATCATAGCATCAGTTGTTTATGGGAATAATTCTACATTGGTACATAACTGTTGTAAAGTATGTCCATCTGATATGGTTAAAGCTGTATGCCATCTACTGGAAATTGAGATAAACAGACTTTGTGCTGCTGACAGCTCCACAGTCCTCTTCTAAAGGGATGCTGAAAAACTATGTGAATTCTCATGGTGCAAGATCTATGAAGACTTAAATGCAAATGCTCCATAGTTGTTGTCCTTGTTGGAGGCTGTTGTCAATGGACATAAAGAAAACATCATGAGAAGGAGGCGAAGATCTCAAGTATGGCTTGGGTAGCTCTAAAACATCGCAACCAGAACCTTTCCCTGATGCAGCATGTCATTGGTGTACTATTGCACCGGAGTGGCTGCAATGTGAAGGTATGCATAAATTCCATCATTAAATTTTGTAATAATAAAGTTCACATGTTTAATTCATTGTTTGAGAGACCAGTCCTATTAAACCCAGACATAGTCTAAATTTTAGTAAAATAAAACTGAGACTGCACATGGGTTTAATAAGACTGAGAGAATGAATGATTTAAGAATAATCAATTTCCAGCAGTCAGATGCATACAAAGAAAGTTATACAGACAGGGCAACTCTGCCAATTGTAGAGTAGAATGTTGAAGATATAACTTGAGATATGTAAGAGATGTGTATGTCTAGTCAAGTAAGCTTATCAATCTTGGAATATATTAATTGGTCCATAAATGAGCCAAATCAGTTACAAGATAAGTCATTGTCAATTGTTTTGAATTTTTATTCAGTCATAAGTCAGCATGAACTATAATATTAAGTGCATTAATAAATTAACAGAAATATTATCAACATGATGAGGGGCTGTTGTGTTGAAATTTACACTTGTACCCATTGTTGTATACATTGTTAAAATCCTGGTTATGTATATGGTATACATGTAATTACAGGCTTGTTAAAATTAGACCAAGGTTTCATCAAAATGAAACATGGTCGGTTTTAACAAGACTGATGTAATACATAATATATGCTCGTAAAATGGGCTTTCAAAATACATGTACATGTACTAGATCATCACAAACAACAAACAACATCTATGTATGCTCCAAACTATCAAATACCTGGGTCTGAATGTAATTCATTTAAAGGGGTACTATACACTAAATCAGGCCATTTATGGGACCATCTCATTTTATAAACAACAGCATACTGTATATGTAACAAATGAATGAATTGAAGCCGTATGGTAGTGCAAAATACACCAATGTGCTCTATGAACGATGCAAACAATATGGCAACTATAATGAAAATGAATTTATGACTGGAGTCATACATTCATTTTCATTCTGGAACAGAAAGATTCAGTGAATGATGTACTTGAGCATCCTAGAACTTCATATATCAGGCGTGTAGTCGCATTAGAACTATAATACTCAGCATACATATTTGTTAGCAAACGGTCGGAATCATTCGAGGGTTAACGTTGATCGCATTCTCCCCAAATGCATATAACGCACAACCACGTACTGTGTTTCTTCTGTTCTGCCCTACGCTAAATCATAGTTTTATTTCCACCCAACGACCATATACACATACTGTCGCGCCAACATACTACTACAAGAAAACCATAGTCAGAAATGGTAACGCCACCAAGATCATATTATTAGCCATAAATAGAAATTATAATATAATTATAATATAAACTAGCTTTCAAATTTCATGTGGGAAATTTGCATACTTCCATATATCAAGTGTTCCCGTTTCTCATGTTATACATTACATTCTTCAAACTGTCTTCTTTATTACACTAGCTGATGGGCCCGACTTCGTCCGGGCTGTTTCCCATCTGATTTCCGGCGAAAGGCGCGATTTGACCTTGAATTGAATATTTTGAAAGTCAAGGTCAGGTCAGGGTCATAATTTGACCCGTCCAATACACCCCCGGTGAAAAGCACCCATAGGTATCAAATTTCGTCGAAATCCGTCCGTTTTACACGACTTGACCTTTAATTGACAATTTTGAAGGTCAAGGTCAGGTCGGAGTCATGATTTGACCCGTCCAAAACACTCCCCAACAAAAGTATCCACAGGTATCAAATTTCGTCGAAATCCATTCGTTTTACCCGATTTGATCTTTGATTTACCACATTGAAGGTCAAGGTCACGCCGAGGTCACGATTTGACCCGTTCAAAACACTCCCCGGACAAAAGTATTCGTATGTATCAAATTTCGTCGAAATCCGTCCGTTTTACCAAAATTGACATTGTAATACGTTGTATTGACTATTTTAAAGGTCAAGGTCAGGTCGGGGTTACGATTTGATCCGTCCAAAACACTTCCCGGACACAAGTACCCATAAGTATCAAATTACGTCGAAATCTATGGAAAGCCGAAGGGGACATGCTAGTTGCTAATTGCCAGTTATACGACGCACGGCTTGACGCGGGTATTTCAGGGTGTTTCAAACTAGGAGATAGAAGTATTCTGCGTTTCAAATGGTGATGAATTATAGTATTTTATTCAAATTTTATGGCATAAATTGTTATTAAAACCGTATAAACTATAAAATAAATCGATGACTCGAAAATTAAGTGGGCCTTTAAACAAAGTCACAATTGCAGTTAGGTTTATCTCATACTAGTCTATGTAGCGATATTCTGCTGTGCAGTTTGTTATAGCCTCCAGTATTCATTAAGCGTTATAGCCCCACTGTTATAATCCGCCTTTAGCTGGCGTATTCTTGCCTCTGTGATTATTGAGATATTACGTCACACGTAATGACATGAAATCGCATGGAAACATAGCAATTGTGTGGGCTGCGTAGTGTGAATATGTAATGAGAAATAAGATCATGCATAATGACATTAAACTCAAGAAAACCCGCGAAAACAAAACAAAATCACATTTAATGTTTAAAGTTATTTCCTTCATAAAAAGAATCTTCGTGATAATGAACCCTCTCAATACTTTAGAATATAGAATTAACCTTAAAATAACAAAAACCTTCGGAATAGCGAACCTTCGGAATAGCGAACCTTCGGAATAGTGAACCTTCGGAATAGCGAACATTCAGAGAACCTTCGGAATAGTGGACCTTTGGGATAGCGAACCTTCGGAATAGAGACATGCCCCCCAATATTCATATTATATGCACAGAGCTCAAAGGTATGGGCCCATAAATTTCTAAATTTGGCCCCTAAAATATTGAACCCCAAATTGAGGCCCGCACAGAACAGAACTTAAGTCAACTGTACCTGTGTCATGTCCCAATGCAGGAGGGTCCATACATACCGCAACATTCATATTATATGCCAAGAATTCAAAGGTATGGGCCCACGTAATGACATTAAATCTCAAGAAACCCCACGAGATATTACGTCACACGTAATCAGGGTCCGCGCTGGACCAAAATTTACTTTTGCCAAATGAAAATATGTTTTGCCAAATTCTTTTAGAATTTGCCAAATGCTATCCCTGATGGTATAATTTTCTGCAGCATTGAGTCTTATTTTGTGGTTTATCATACACCAATAAACCAATCACCGAATAATATAATTGTAGAAGGGTTGCTTCATCAGAAAGGCACATTACAATAGGATTAGCTATGAAGACACCACCACCACCACACTAAATACGGGTAATCCCTCACCCATCAATACTATTTCTATCGGATTATCTGCATCGTAATAAAGGTGTTAACTTTACCTAGACGGTTCCTGAAATTAATGGTATTGATTGACCAATATTGTTCAACTTTCTTGAGGAATTAAAAAGTGACTTGCCAAAACTTTTGCCAAATGAATTTTTTTTTTGGCAAATGTGAATTATTTTTGCCATTGGCAAATTTGGCAAGTGGCAGCGCGAACCCTGCACGTAATGACATTAAATCGCATGGAAACAGCAATTGTGTGGGCTGCGTGGCGTGAATATGTAATGAGAAATAAGGTCATACGTAATGACATTAAACTCAAGAAAACCCGCGAAAACAAAACAAAATCACATTTAATGTTTTATGTTATTTCCTTCATAAAAAAAATCTTCGTGATAATGAACCCTCTCAATACTTTAGAATATAGAATTAACCTTAAAATAACAAAAACTTCGGAATAGAGAACCTTCGGAATAGCGAACCTTCGGAATAGTGAACCTTCGAAATAGCAAATATTCAGAATAGAGAACCTTCGGAATAGTGGACCTTCGGGATAGCGAACCTTCGGAATAGAGACATGTCCCCCAATTACACAGGTGGCGTAAACACATGTGCTAATCTATGTCGGACTATCGTGACTCTATCGGTACGGTTTACTCAAGTATGAAAATACCTAATCACATTCGCCCATTAGTCCATGCGTAAATAAAATTACCAAAACATCTTACACATGTGGCGAATAATGACAAATGATTTATAATTAATGAACATTTTATTCTGTTTGGGCTTCGCTTGGTACAGGGACGACTACAAAAAGCTCACGCTTACTTCGTTTCCTTTCCAACCAATACATATATCTATACATGTATACATAATTATATGCAAATGGAAGTGACATTTATCTACTATGAATACATGTATATAACATTCCTCAATTATGTACCTGGAATATGCTCGGTCTCCATGGCCTTCCTTACTTGGTCATATTTCATGATCTAACTGAACGATGTGCATACTCTAGTCGGACGCATGTGTATAGGATAGCGAGGGTAGCGAGAGAGAGAGAGAGAGAGAGAGAGAGAGAGAAAGAGACAGAGAGAGACAGAGAACGAGAGCTGGTTAGACAGATGGACAGGTAGACTAACATCACTAATTTGAATTTTTTGATTGTGAAATATATACAACAATCAAACAACAGATTAGTGGTCCGTGTTCCATGTTCCTACATCTCTCGGATAGTCATAATATAGATTGAGCATATGTTTCGATTCACTTTACCACTATAGTATAAAAGTGATAACGCGGAATTTCATCAGGGAACGGCGTGATAAATAGATGGGCATAATATATACCTATTTTAAATGTGAATGGCCTGATTTGTCGAGGTCAGTAGCACCTTTTCCATGGCCATGCACAATATGTGCCAATTTTATAATACAGTATATTACATGCCACTTTAATGATTATTCTGAGTCCGGAATTTATAGATTCCATCAATTTAGATCGGGTGACTTGTGCTGCTAATTTAAAGAGAGCAATGGTATCAGTCATAGTTTGAACCAGCATAGTATATACCTATTTTGTGCATTTTATATGCGGAATTATTTTGTATTTGCATATTGTATGCAACTTTGAATGGCATGACCTGTCTGTGACAGCGCCTTCAAAGGTAGACACGTTAAGTGTGAATTCTATAAGTTTGCTACAGGCTTTATACACTGATTGCACCCTGTAATCTGGAAAGAACAAGTTTATTCTGGTCCTATTTGTTACATGATATATTCACACATGTGGTGCGACATGGTGTCCTGTGTAGCTTTAATGATGCGAGCTTTGATACTCTTGCTCCGTTGGAGTTGGTAATTAATAACTCTAAGTGATTTGCTTGCAATGGTGTTCAATTGCATAATCTTCCACTTTAATGTGGGAATAATTCGAGGTATGGCCTCTGTCCTTTGTGGAGAATATACCGCAGAGATTTCGAAATTTTGGCGAAGTTTTTATGTTTTTAGTTTGTAGGTTGTGGGAATAGACTCAACAGTTCAATGGTTTTGTTTTTAGATGTTTTGACACGTCAATGATATAGATTGTGTATATAGTGAATAATGTCAGATAACTTTGTGTATAGTACGCCCAATTTGTTGGCATCTGGTGATATATGTCCATGCCATGATAGCGTGATAGAGCATAGTACACGCCTCTCTTCTCAAATATATGGGTTGAGATAATGGTGCATGCTAGTTGGCTCGCATGTGTGTATAATATCATATGATATTAGTAGGCACTATGTGTCTTACAGGTATGTCAGAGCATGGTACCCATTGAATTTACCAAATAAATGGATGAATTCAATTTGAATATCAGTAGGCCCACGTGTGCACATGCATTGCTAGTTGTGAATGTTTGCCATTTCAAAGCTAGAGTAGACCAATTGTACAGGCCATTTGAGGTTGTAATTTCAGGTTTGTGGATGAATACTTTATTCTTCGAGACAATATGTCACAGTACATTAACATGTACAATTAGGTTTGATGCTGTTTATGCTGTGTAATCGGCTGAAGTCTTGAATCTTCTAGTTGCTGTAACATTTATTCATTTACAATATTCAGACACCAAAGCTAGCACTAGCCCGGTGGCAAGCGGGTCCTTGAAGTGTCACATATACGTGTAAGGTATATTTATTTTCCGTGTATGTTTAATAATATGTTTTTCATTTTTTATAATATATATATTATATATATTTAACAGTATTTTAACTTGTATAATATAGTGACTATCCAAACAAGTAGGATCACGCAGAACACAGTTGCATAGTCAAGTTTGAATTTTTGGTTGATGAATATACCCAACGATCTAGCACCAGACCAGTTGCCCGTGTTCCATGTTCCTACATCGCTCGGATAGTCATAATGTGGATTGAGCATATGTCTGGACGAGCCATACATTACATACGCCGGACATACGAGTTCTCCATATCAGTGTCGTCCCAAAGGCAAACGCTCTTCATCAAATATTATTGTATTATTACTTCACTGATAACCATTATAAATTCCTACACTATCAAAAGCAGTTTCAATAATGTGTTTTCTTACAATTTTGACTAAATATCGGTTATATTATATATTATATATCAGCGACCCCTCTTAATAATGCTCTGTAATGTTTAAAATGCGTTGCCAATAATTGGTTTTGAATCACCATATGGGTCAATGTAGACCCAATTCCATGTATTTTATCAGAGTTCAATCTAACCATTTGTACAGAGATAGCTAGTGGAAGAAGAACAATACACTATGTTTACGAAATTGACTTTTGCCAGTGCGGTAAAGTGGTACCCTGATGTATCAAAGGTGTTTTTCAGAGGTTTAATTGGCAACCAATTATGGCATATATTTTAGTTTGGAGTGGTTTATGCAACACTGTTTTTCGTATGAAATATAGGCTTCTAATAAACTAGTGGGTGGTTAAATCACCGACGGCCAATATTCCCAATTGTAAGTTATTTTTAGCATATTACATGGGATACATTTATGACTAAATCGGTTATAGACGAAAGAACTGAGGTAAATTACACTTTATTATTTAACGGTATAAAACACCACTTAACACACAGTCCAGGTTTTTGTCGACTTGTTCTGTGTCAACACACTGCATGAAAACTGGAATTTATTCATTGCATACATTCCGGATAAATGTGCATAAATCTGGATAAATCAGAACTTTATTCACTGAATAAAGGTGAATAAATCCGGAAATTTCTGCACATTTATTCACAATTTATTTATGAATAAAGGCCGACATTTATACTCAATTTATTCACTGAATAAACCCATGTTTATTGAACAGGATAAACTCACATTTATTCGTACGTTTATGCACATTTATTATCGACCTGTTTATGCATAAATGCAAATTTATTCACTGAATAAACCTGCATAAATATATGTAGCTACATTTATTCTGGTTATAAACTCAAATTTATTCACTGAATAAACCTGCATAAATATATTAAGCTAAATTTATCCTGGTATAAACGCCAGTTTATGCACGTTTATACCCGGTATAAATGTGGAATTTATATACATATATATATATCCATATATATATATTTCTGCCCTACATTAGCACCCCCTGTGAACCGGTCCTCTGCAATGCGTAAAAGTACTGGTTGCAGTGGGTAGAGAAACGTATAGAATGCTGCATATATATTGAAGAAACATATGGAAATAAAATATTTCAGTTGTCTTTGTTGTGTAGTAATTTGCCAACAAAATGTTGCCCTCTTGTTGGTTATACCAGTCACAAATATAACATGAACTACTTGGACATGGCACTTTGTGTTATGACAAAAAGTGCCATGTCCAAGTAGTTCATGTTATATTTGTATCTTGCCGTCGTCAATTTTCGTAGTCTCTGCAATAAAGCATAAAAATTAAATAATTAAGTGATCGCATCGAAAATAAGTATAAACAATAAAATATTAAAACTAAAATAAGAATTTTTGTTTTCTGCTAAAGAGTGATTTCGCCCTTCAAGAACCACAATTTTACGGGATTCAAACTTCAAAATTGTGTTATATCATGGATTTATTGTACAATGAATTTATATGCGATATGACAAAGCGTGATATCACCCTTCCATCACCACAATTTTACTCGATTCAAACTTCAAAATGGGATTACATCATGGACTTACTGTACAATGGATTTATATGTGATATGGCAAAGGGTGCTATTACCCTTCCATCACCACAATTTTACACGATTATAATTTCAAAACGGGAATACATCATGGATATATTGTACAATGAATTTATATGTGAAATGGCAAAGGGTGATATCAACCTTCCATTACCACAATTGCAATTTTACGCGATTCAAACTTCAAAACAGGATTGCACCATGGACTTACTGTACAATGGATTTATATGTGATATGGCAAAGGGTGACATTGATATCACCCTTTCATGACCACGATTTTACGCGATTAAAACTTCAAAACGGGATTACATCATGGATATATTGTACAATGAATTTATATGTGAAATGACAAAGGGTGATATCACCCTTCCATGATCACAATTTTACACGATTATGACTTCAAAACAGGATTACATCATGGATATATTGTACAATGAATTTATGTGTGATACTGGCAAAGGATGATATCAACCTTCCATGACCACAATTGCAATTTTACGCGATTCAAACTTCAAAACAGGATTGCACCATGGACTTACTGTACAATGGATTTATATGTGATATGGCAAATGGTGACATTGATATCACCCTTCCATGACCACGATTTTACGCGATTAAAACTTCAAAACGGGATTACATCATGGATATATTGTACAATGAATTTATATGTGAAATGGCAAAGTGTGATAGCACCCTTCCATGATCACAATTTTACACGATTATAACTTCAAAACGGGATTACATCATGGATATATTGTACAATGAATTTATATGTGAAATGGCAAAGGGTGATATCACCCTTCCATGATCACAAGTTTACACGATTATGACTTCAAAACAGGATTACATCATGGATATATTGTACAATGAATTTATATGTGATACTGGCAAAGGATGATATCAACCTTCCATGACCACAATTGCAATTTTACGCGATTAAAACTTCAAAACGGGATTACATCATGGATATATTATACAATGAATTATTTATATGTGACATAGCCAAGGGTGAAATCACGCTTCCAACTCCATATTTTACGCGATATAATAGCCTGTTTGGCAAAATATTTAATTGTAATGTACGGCCTTTTATTTGTGATCTGGCTAAGGGTGAAATCACTCTTACAAAACCACATTTTCACATGATAGAATAACCTTATTCCGACGTCTCTGTATAATAAAAGATTTAAAGTAAATAAGTGATCAAGGCAAGCTATGTCTAAATTTAATGCGCACATATGTATATATACTGGCCTCAGAGTTCTAATCTCTCATTCACACCCATGAAACACGTCTTCACTGTAGCGTTGTTGGGAGAAAAGAAAGCTATCTCCGGCGGCTAGCTTGTGTTATCTGATATATGCAGGTCTCGCATATGCATGCTTGCTGTGGATACGATTCTGGTAACAATTAAAGTATCAGCTGAGAATGAAACCCGCGGCCGGCTACAGCAATAAGCGAAATTAATGCGCTTATTCGGTATATGTACATCGCCGGGCCAACATTGAAGTTCTCAATTTATTTAGTATGATACCTGATTTGGTATAACTGAATGTCTGCATACAGAGCGGTGCCGGCAAAATTGTCAGGTACATGTACGTTTTGAATGTGTGTGTGGGGTGGTGGGTGGGGTGATGCGGACAGGGACAACGCTACAGGGTATGTGAGGTGTGACACCCCCCACAATTTTTGCCTCAATTTTCAACATTTGGAAATTCGGAGGTCAAAAATCGAAATTTTGGAAATTTCAGACCAGGTAGAATTTGGTAGGAATTATAAAATTTCTACCTGTAATTTTGTCTGATTTTTAATGTTTTAGTTGGCATTTGACTCTTATGTGGGTGACTAGTTTTAATGTTTTGGAATGAGGAGGGGGGGTGCATTTGGAATATCCGAAGTGGACACCCCGATTCCCCATTCCTGACCTCAAATATTCTTTATTTGTAATCATTTTAATTCATTTACTTGAGAAACACGACATGTGTCTAGAGAGGTATAATATGTATATCACATTTATCTGTAAGGCGTTTTGTCCGGATACATGATGCGAAAGGTCTTCGGTCATGGGCTTTTTGTGGCTAAACGTTGTCAGCATGTCATTTGACTCAATAGTGTTAAAGTGACATCAAATGTTTATCACATTACTATAAATGTTCGCTGGCGACATACTAGCTCTACTGACCTCCGGCACTGTTCCAAGAAAGGTGAATTTAATATGTATAAATGCATGCATAAATTCAGGGTCCTAAAGTTATGCAAACACCATAATTCCATATTATTCCGAGGTCCAAATGAGTTCACTATTTAATTCTGAAATAGCTTTTTATATGAATGAAAGCATGCAGATTGATAAAATCTATGATAACACGAGGGACATTCAGACAGTGTGAAAATAAAGAGCGTTTTTATTCATGGATACGCTGGATTAGGTTTAAATGCAAAAGTGACGTGTAGCTTTAAGGTATGTGACCAAAATATGGTCAATTGTATCCTATATAAACCATTTCTTAAGTAAATAACGACACATCATTACTAGATGACCTACATTCCTACAGTGTAATGTGTTGCCTCGTGCATCGAAGGTACATGCAAATGTGACGTATAAGTTGAAGATAAGTGGCCAATTTGTTACAATGCTGTTGTTATTTAACATACAGTGCGTCAATTTTATATGAATAAAAGCATGCAGAACATACGACCATGAAAGTAATATGACATGTATCAAGATCATTCACTTTATTAGGGGCGAATATTCCAGAAGGTAGATGGCCTGTGTGTTTAATATTTTGTGTTGAGTATACTCAGTTCACTATGTACCACAAGTTTACAGCGAAGAAAGGCGAGATATGTCGGTTGAAGGAGGTAAGTGATCGATGTTTAAATATCTACAGACTGCTTGTATTTCTCTCTCTCTCTCTCTCTCTCTCTCAGAATACTTAATGACATGTGTTTGTGATGAAGGCTTATAGCACAGAACTGGCAGAGAGAGATTTTATGCAGTTATTAATGTAGATTCAAAGAGAAAACACTGCGAGAAGGTCAGAGACTGACCCGCGCAGGGTGCAACTGTTAGTGAATATGCATCGGTATAACCCAGCTTATTGGGAGTCGAATATTTTGAACCACTGTGTCTGGGCCGTTGCATTGTATACGAGGAACATTCTCACTTTGTGCATTTGCTTTATTGGAATCTTCGATATTGGCATGTTTTTCCCGAGTGCAGTTTGTAACTGATTGATTCTTGAGAATTCGATTACAGGTATTCACCAAATTTTAAGGGAGTGGTTAGCAAAAAGCTTAACGAATATACGAGATGATTTAATCAATTTTGCCATTGAAATAACAGTGGACAATTAGGTGGTATAAAAGGTTACTTAATATCTTTATGATTACGGATTTGTGTAGCTCATGCTTACATATGCTGAGAATGTTCTACCTAACGTTAATTAGCATAAAGTGCGACTTGCGTGTGTAACCTCAAAACTATGTGTCTGCCATGCACTGCAAAATTACAGTGGACCCTTTCATAACAACATTTGTAAGAGAAAGCACGCTCAGCGTCTTTATCAGTTTATGTGCTTATCCTACAGGTATGAATCTTAAAGCAGCCATATATGATGCCAGTGGACCGAAAAGGCCTTATGATAAGTATGCATGCACGTGAATGTGATAGAAGGTTCGAGATGTCGAAGGTTCGAGAAGGTTACAAATGCGTGGATTGAAGCTGACACCTTACACGTGAGAGAAGGTTCGAGAAGGTTCCAAATGCGTGGGTAGATTAACTTCACAGGAAAGGAGGAGTTTACTGAGGGAAACCTATAAGATAAATACAACATAGAAAATGAGGGATTAAATAATAATTATATAAAATAAATATAACAGAAAAGGAGGGATTAAATAATATGTAAAATAGAAAAGGATGAGTCTATGGCCATACATAGAACAGAGTGCGTTGTAAGACTATGGAGCCATAGACATACACATATATTAAGGGGAGGGGCTTCGTACCAACTACCCCAATAGACGCATGCATGCTGGTGGGGTATCACGACTTATTTTTTACATATGCCACTCTGTTTTACAGCGCGAATATATTGTGAGAAGAATCGTTTATTGAATAATCTGAAATGAAACAGTTATTGCGCAAGTTAGCCTTGTCCATATCGTCGGTTACGACCAGTTTTTCGTTAATATTAATAGTGTTGCTAGTGCTGGGGAATGTGATGGGAGTATAAAGGGGTGGAATGCTATTTGTTTTCTTTGTACATGGACAAAATTTATTATTTGCCAAAAAACACGAGGGGATGTTGATTCTTTAACCCGGTTTTCCAGTTACTCTTAAACTTTTGCTTTTGCAAACTGTTTCATGTTGCTGATTTTGTTATACTGCTGTCACCTATCATGTCGATTGTTTTAGTGCTTTCTTTCGTAAATTTTCTCAGTTGCGAATTTCATTTCTAATCTAGGAATTTTAAAACAAATTGTCTTTGGTCGCATTGTCACTGTTGACTTTTGTATTGGTTCCTTCTTGATGGGTAGAAATGTATTCTGGACATTGTTAACTGTCGCATCTATGTCGGTTGCAGATAGGAGATCAACCCAGTTTGTGTGACTAAGCAGGCTATTTGTTTTCGAAAATTTGCTCTGTGTTAATTCCAAACCGTTCTCTGGAAAGAGGTGGGAGATAAATCAAATTCTAATATTACATGTACACCATGGTGATTCGAAACTCCTGGATTTATGACGTCGGTGTCTGGAACGCGGAAGGACTTGCTGATTATAATTGGAACAAGAAGTTCGATGTATATATGTGTGAATCTGGTGTGGGCTGTTACCACATTTTAAATACTATAGCCAACTATAATTGCTTTCGGTTTCGATGAATATCTAAAAGATTATAATTAAATTCACCTGTAAAGATAAGATATCCAGATATATCCAGGACATCTTCCATTGAAGTATCAAGGTACTCCCAATAATTTGGATCATAATATTGTTTTGGCCTATATGACATTCCTAACAGAAAATGAGTTTTATTAGGGAAAATATCAAACCATATTATCGAGGAGTCAAATTCTAAATCGTGCTGCGTCTGTGAACGATATGATTTGCAAATATTACTCATATCCCACCTCCTTTGAAGTCGCGATCCTTATCGACAGGATAGTAATAGCCAGGAATCTTGAATTTACTGGAGGCGAATTAGGGTTCAAGGTGGGTTCACTAAAATATAAGACATCATACACATTGATAAGCTTCTTTCTTCTCAATGTTGCCCGATAACATGAGGATCAAGAAAATCAGGATTAACCATATCTTCAGATTAAGTTTCCGGAAGTTGCATTTCAAGTGTTCGCCATATTTTGCCACCTGAGGTTTGTTGGTTTTCTTCCTCGAGTCAAAGATTCCAATCGCTGCCCTATACTGATGTATCGCACATAACAAGTCATGCACTGAGAAAAATAACTGGTCAATATGACTACCTTTGTGTTAGTCATGGGTATTCGGAGTCATTTTGACTATACCAGTACCGTCCCACGAGTCATCATGACTAATCCTGAGTTAGTCAACTTGACAATGAAAAAAAAAATTATAAGTAGTCATTTAGCTACTCAACATAGGCTACGTTTTATAACTCATAGCTTATTGTATTTAAACTATAACGTTATCATTCAGCGACATATTTTGGCCCTGCACCTATGATACCGGTACGAGGTTTATATAGTACGAACGAAAAATCGAAATAATTGTGCTTCCGGTGTAATACCCACGTAGATTTGTTCGTGTAAACTTTTCTTGTTTAGATTGTTTTAGCAAATAACTTGCTTTTTAATAACCTGGAATATTGTTAGCACTGTCTGGATTATATTTGTATTTGAAAGGGACAAGATAACGGGCTGCTAATCATTGATTTTTCATCTGTAAAACCGCAGCAATTTTCAGTGATTTGAGAGTGAGAGAGACCAAATCACTGAAAGTGAAATCAGTGAGTGTAGTGGGATATTACACTTGACATGCACGACAATGTTGTGAATTTCAAAAGACAGATACTTAAGTTTCACACCACAACCACTGGTGACTAGGATTACGATATATACAATTAGTCAGAATTATGACGCCATAGATCAGTCATGACTCATGAGTCATTCACAATTTGTTGGCTACAACGTACAAAGGACGGTGGATCATATTCTTCAATTTTCATCGAAACGTGATTTGAGAACCATGTCGCCATGACGCTGGGATATTGTTGTGATATATTTATTGAATGACGGATAATCTCGGAGATACCGATCAAATTATGTGCACACATTATCAATGAATCCATCACAAACTTTTAGTAACGCACTTCAGCTATGCTCTAATGAATCGTCCCCTTTAACAAGGTTGTAGGGCGTTAATGACAGCGGTTATACCATACCGCCGTTCAACCATGGTCAAGTTGTTGACATGATTGTGGCAACCGCAGATAATCTTTCTACAGTACTATTATAATGTTTTGCGAATACTGTACTCTGCATTAATTTTTCACATGGCCACCTTACACCCGGTCCAGCTTTTTGTGAGCTCCATACACCGTGTTAACTATACACAAAACAATATTTCAATCAATAATTTGTTTACGGTTTAGTCAACATTCGAAGTTGGTCACTGACCGACATTCGCAACTATATCATCAATGCAGGGTCAAGCCATGCCAGAAATATACACTCTGTGGTGGTTATACTGCTGACTTTAAAAAGGTACGACGGTCGGCCGTGGTAGGATTGGTCATGATTAATAGCATCAACAACGCGGTATTAGCGGTGGTCAACGCCGTTAAGGGGGTCAATTAGAGCTTAGCTGTATACATACATGTACATGTAGACCATTCCAATGTCCAGATGCATCATGTTCTTATCAAAACATGTTTGGCTATCATTCTTAATGATTCGGACATTTCCGCTTTGCTAAGAAATAACCTCTTCCATAATTGGAAACCATATTCGCGGAACTCTACATTATATGGCTCTGGTGATCAGACAATGACATTGACTCGATGACGCATAGCTGCGAATGGAGAATAATTTATTCGCTATGGCTGTACCAAACTGGATCATATATTAAATACATTACACTCTCTTTGTGTGAGGTTTGTTTGTTTTACCGATATAGCACATCAGAAGTGTACGATAAGCAAAACACTCAACACCATGGCGATTCTTTTAGGGAGAGTGATTCCGGTGACCCATTCAAAACCAACATCTTGTGGCGAGGACTAGTGAGCACTATAACAGTATTTTGCAAACAACATGGTGCCTGTTTAATTAACCAAAGTTCCTTAGTGTGGTCTCCCCATTGTTGAGTATTTTGCTTATCGCACTCTATTTACATACTTTACAACAGGTTCTCGAACAGAATTTGGCTTTGTTCACATAATGCAGCATAGGAACTACCACAATTACATACTATTTACGCGATATTTATTATGGTATAAAGAAAGGTCTAAGCGAACCACAGATTAACTATAATAGACTGATCGGGCTAAAATAGACCGATCGGTCTTCCTGACACAGTGCTCACTGTTGTAAGAGAGGGAACTCTAAATTTCTTGACAATTTGAATCTGTTTGTTTGAATATCTGTATACATGTATGTTTATTTTGAATATCTCAGTAAATAATTATTTGGAGTCTTGCAAAAGAAATCAGAATTAATTTTGTTTACGTATTGGTTGAGAGATAACAATAAAACAGTTTAGAGTGACTCCCCTTATCCCAGATGCATGCTGGCTGTGAAAGACCGATCGGTTTATTTTTGTCTATTATAGATCGGTAAGTGGTTCAGCCAGACCTGTTTAAGTTATCTGATTGATAATGGTTATACGGTTCAATCCCATTAGTGCCCACATATAACAATATAATTCAATCATTGTGATTAATCGCAAACCTTTGTGATAAATCGCCAAGTACGGTAGTTGGCGATTTATCAGAAATATGTTTTCAATTTGTCGCAAAGTTGTTTTAACTATGAATGTTCTCAGTAAATAATTATATGGTGTCTTGATAAAAAAAATC
Source organism: Siphonodentalium dalli (assembly GCA_032622095.1). Classification (NCBI taxonomy): domain Eukaryota; kingdom Metazoa; phylum Mollusca; class Scaphopoda; order Gadilida; family Siphonodentaliidae; genus Siphonodentalium; species Siphonodentalium dalli. The sequence goes on from CP136069.1 coordinate 206,949,331, forward strand.
GGAATTAATTTTGTTTTGTTTTTGAAGTATTGGTTGATCGATAATAATAGAACCCCTTGTCCCAGATACATGCTGGCTGTGAACGAACGATTGGTCTATTTCAACCTGATCAGGCTATTGTGATAAATCTCAAACATCTTTGCGATAAATCGCAAAGTATAATCACCAATTAGTTAATTGAGAGTTATCGTAAAGATGTTTGAGATTTATCGCAAAGGTATGGGAGTTATCTTAAAGGTGTTTGTGATTTTTCACAAAGTTGTTTTGTGATTTATCGCAAAGTTGTTTTAATTTTGAATATTCTCAGTAAATAATCTGCAAAAGATCAGAATTAATTTTTTGTTTAAGTATTGGTTTGCTCCCCTTGCATGTTGGCTGTGAAAGACCGATCAGTATATTTTAGCCCGACCGTGCTATTATAGATCGATTTGTGGTTCATTTGTGATAAATCTCAAACATGTTTACGATAAATCGTAAAGTATAATCACCAAGTAGTTTGAGAGTTATCGTAAAGATGCTTGAGATTTATCGCAAAGGTTCGCAAGATATCGCAAAGGTCTGTGAGTTGTCGCAAAGGTGTTTGATGTTTCACAAAGTCATTTTGTGATTTATCGCAAAGATTTTCTCCCCTCATCACATGCATTATGGCTATGAATGACCGATTGGTCTATTTTAGCCTGACCGTGCTATTATAGAGCGATTGGAGTTCACCCGGACCTGTTGAAGTGGTCTGATTTATGTTTATATGGTTAAAGCCCTGTATTAATTGCAAATTGATTTGATTAATTACAACCTTTGTTATAAATCGAAAACCTTTGCACTAAATCGCATATATTTATTGTATAGAAGTTTGCGATTTATCGCAAAGTAGTTTTTTAAATATTATTACACACAAATTAAGAATTACGGCCCATTTTTTAGACATTCAGACACTTTTTACTCCAAATGTAGGGAACATGCCGGGGATATCCTGACTCAGTTCTAGTCATGCTGACTAAACTTACATTAGTCATTTTGACTCAAATAGAATTAGTCATTATGATCCGATCCTGGTCATTTTGACTCAAATCTTAGTCATTGTGAATAATGCAATATTAGTCAATATGACTCAATGTTAGTCATGTTGACTAAGCAACCTTTTTTTCTCAGTGATATAGGTGTTTAATATGTGATTCGATGTGAGTACCGGGAGAGATTTTGCATTGGGCCTGATGACGATCCGCCGTATAGCTGATTTGGTGTTGGCACCTGTTACACATAAGTTACATTGCTATGTGTGAAAGAACAGTTCTGCGGTCGGTTGATGCAATCGCTGATATGTACCAAACATGTATGAAACATGATAATGTGTGAATATAATTGAAAACATGGAAATGACAATCCAAAGATGGAGGGATGATTATGTGACATAATAATGATTTAGTGATGGGGTCCCACCATGGGTCGGCTGACGCAGTTTTGGGTTCGAGTCGGTGGTCTGTTTTAGGGACCTACGAATATTCGAGAATCGATTCGATGTCGATATCAGACACCCGATTCGAGATCAACACCGAATCGGTCCGCTGAATCGGATATTTTCCAATCGGTGTTACTTTGGTGTAGTCTAGTTGTTTTGCGCCTATATATAACACATGCCAAGTGACCTGAAATCAGAAAATGTAAGTGAAAGGTTGTCAAGTTAGCCAATGTAGGTAATTTTGAATGTATGCCGTTCAGAATAGACGTGCATTATGCTAATTATGTGCTTCGATCGCAACCCGTAATGGTGATCAATCGCCGCATATTTGTAATCTGTATCGAAAATTGTCTACACGGTGCGTAATCACTAGATGCTGAACTCAATTGATTACCTTATGTTTAAAACTTCAGATATCCAATTCAGATTATATGAATAAAATTCAATGTCAGCTGTCGTTATGAGCGACAAAACATAGATTGGAATGAACAGAAACGGTGAGAAACCTTACAACAATCGGTCTATTACGTTCTCAAATGGACGCCATCGTATGCAACCAGTTATCTGCGACACTGCCGGCAGAATTCCTATACATTTCCTACTTTCAGTTTATGTTTCCCGGGAAATCGAGCGCGTTGCACAAAGTTTCGATCCGTTGAATTTTGTTGATAACATTTAACACTTATAATTTGTGTCTGTTTTCTGGGACCCCCTATTTGAAGACAACAACTGTGAATATGTAATGTAGGTTTTTGATATATTGAGGGAGAACAGTTTAACAGATAACTACCATTGGTATCGGACTACAACAATTATATAGCTGAACGGTGTGCCCATGTCCACTTGTGTCAAATCTTCATTACCTTTATTAAATAATGTAGACAAGTTATCTTCCATTCCACGGTGTTGGTGATACGTTGATTGAACTGTGTTTAAGTGTCTTACTGTCGCGTCCTGCGTCATGTTCGCCATGATACGACTAGATAGAAATTCAATGCAACATACCCCAAACCCTCCATGAGACTGAGAGTGACTTGCCTGTTTAAGGAGATTAACATTGTTATATGGTATCTAGTGAATTTTGCAGTTTTTTTGTCATGAGACACCGAAATACACAGTGGTAAACAATGTCAACTACTAGCTGATTCGATTCGAGATTCGATTCGATGTCGATATCAGGAAGAAGATTCGATATCGAGATTCGATTGGATGCAAAATCCCCGATTCGCATCTATAGACTTATACGATGTTCAGCAGTCAATTTTGAACCAGCACGGTTTAAATGTGACCAGATTAACATCGTTTTGATCAACATGTATATGGACGTGACGTCATAGTCGAAAATGACCATAAACCTCTACAGTTTATTTTGAATAAGGGACAATAATCGAGAGAATGCTTTTGAGACAACGATTTCAGTATAAATGGAAACCCGGTAAGGATGTAGAAGTGAATGATGAATATTGCAGGCTGGCTCAGTCGACCCCCTTTATTAGACACTGCCGGTAATGCCTACAACGAGGACATTGCGTGTGACGTACATATGATATAAATGACGAGTTTACAGCTTTCAGTATAACCGAAAATCTCTGACGGAATTACACACAAATCAGAACATGGTGACATGTGATCGTAAACATAAAACTTTGGTGAATGGAACTGTCGTGGATTGTGGTATGTTGTAGAATTCTGACGAAATCGGGTAGTGTATCGGATGATCACCAACATGCTATGGATTTACGTGACAATTTAAAGTGGCATATGACTAAATTCATGTTGCAAAAACTTAAATTATGTGTTAGCTATATACAATGACTTCAATTGTGCGTTATCTCTATGCAAAGACATCATTTGTGTGTTAGTTCTATACAGAGAGTTCAATTGTGTGTTAGTTCTATACGAAGACCATTTTCATAATATATGAATAACTTTAGCTAAGAAGGGAGATGTGATTTGTGAGAGTTTCCGAGGACCAGCCCTAATTTACTGGAGAGTTTTGTAAATTTCGCTACACACTGGGAACGATAAAGCATATTTAAATCAACAAATAGCACGTGAAACTAACATCGGGTTGTATACGACCTGCGATGACGTTTCTTTTAACTATACGTTGTTTGCCCGTGAAAAGAAATAGTCCAAGATAATTAAAGCTCCTTGAAGTATTTAATGGCGTATATTTAACGAAATAACTTCTCAAACACTTCATTCATTGGTCACCTGGTACTATTTCCTGTTATGCAACGAACATTGCATGTCACAATTTATAGAACGGGTTTATTGAATTGAATAATGCTAGGAGCATGTAATAAATTAAGATATAACCTCAATCCAGCACATTACAGTTCAGATGTCAACAATTTAAACATAACCAACATAATGCGACAAGAAACTATCTATTTTAAGGGGAAATACCACGGGGAGCTCCGGGTCAGGGTGTCGATCGCTGGGGAACGTCAGGGTTCAATGGGTTAAGATATCACCTCTGTCGAGCACAATGCAGTTCAGAGGTCAACAGAGCCACAACTGATTGACTGTACCGCAAGCATATGGGCGAACTTGCACACATTGGTATTGTGTCTGAAGAAAATCTGCCTACTTTCCTTCATTAAAGAAATGAAGATATTACGTCAATCGAACACAAATCGGTTCAGAGGTCGATGGAGCCACGACTTATCGCATAAATCCATATACCAATGTCTTGCCAGCAGACTTTGAAATATTAATATATGATCTGAATTGCACATAGTATACTTTGATAAACCTACCCATTAGCGGGGTCGCATCTGCCCCGTGAGAACTGGTTCATATTCAGTTTTGGACACGGTGAGTAATCGCCAATGTCACTTATGAGGAGACTATAGTAGACACCAGTTCCCAGAATCTCTGTTCTGTGCTGGCAATCTGGCCAACAACGTTCTGAATACGGCATTATAATGATCCATGTTGAGATACGGGTAACCTGACACTGGTGTGAATATCCTAATGGTATACCACACAACAACCACAAGTCTCTAACCCCGCGGCTAGAATTTATATGACACAGTAATGCCTGCTCATGTCCAATATTTTAGCACAATAACTGTCTGACGTTTCAAAAAGTCCACTTTCTGTAGTCTGTTGAGATCTCAACATTCACTGGGTGCAAGACTTCTTTTTTTATCAATGAACTCATTCTCAATTGATGGATGAGTAATCAAAATAGCACAAATATATATGCTAATATCATGATGGTGATATTATATTCTGCACAATATATCTCATTTTTTTGGTGTGCATGTAATGGTATTTATTGTGTTCTCATAATTGTTACCAAATTGAATACACGAAGGTTCGACATATTCAACATACATGTATAATCTTTCTATACATTGCCGACATGTGATTTTCATTTTCTTGAATACTGACCACAGAATCGATTACCATGTCAGCATGCCAAGTTTTTTCGACCGCGTGTAGTACCTATATGTATATGTCAAAATTTGGGTAATACATGTATTTTTCAATGCGTTGGGAGACTAAAATGAGCAAATTTGTACTTAATAACAGCATATATTTGGCAAAACGCATGTTACCCATATATCGAAGACATGTTCCTAAAATGCATAGCTTGTTGGCTTCACGTTGGCATTTTATTTTTATGACGTTACATGTACATGTATGTTGAATTTTTCAAATTGATTACAATTGTTTTGAAGAGAAAATTATTTTTGATCTTCTAACCAACATTTACTGAAATATTTGTTCATAAATTTATAGAATTCCAGAGAATCCAGTATTATAATATATTTGGAGATATATTTAAGTTATTTCGGACAAATATCGAGGACTAATTCAGGCTCAGAACACACCATAACAATTTTATAAAAAATAGTGTTGACCATTGACCTTGACATCAACGGCATCTGTGTGATTTTAATGCTTGGGTCTCACTCTTGTATTGTACCCTGATATATATGCAAATAAAACGATGTGGAATATAGTGGCATTTAATGAGCATGTTAAATGGGTGGAACTTTATATTCATTTTTTCATTGAAATTTTGCAGCTATTCGGATGAGCAACTGACTTTTTGATCTTCCGTGTGAAAAATTCTCAATAATTTTGTAGATTTTGTTGTAAACGTGACTGATATGGCCTATTTGAAGTCATAATTGTGACATGTATATGTAATATGCTGTCTTTAAAATGTTATAACTCATATCGCCTGTGAAAATAGAAATTTTGACCTTGACCTCAATGTCATCAAGATCGCTTTCTTATATGGACCCATAGCATGAGCTATGTGTATACCCAGCCCTGGTCAAGTGGTCCTGCAAATGTGCTATGATACGGTTGGGTCCTGCTGAATTGCTATAATGCTGCTAGAACAAAATGATGCTGTTAAGAACAAGTACCGTTATGTTTTCTAAAGTTGTCATTTTTGTGGTTTTCGAATAATCGGAACATACCAATGAAAAGCCATTATTTGTATCAAATATTTGAGAAACATATATTGCGAAATATCTGCAATACTAATTGTATTAGTTGTTGAAAATGGACTCAAATCAATATGGCTATTCATATCGTTTTATGAACACAACGAGCAGTCATTATTTAATATTTCAATGATATATGTTCTTGAATGTTTCATACAGACACTGGATTTTTCTCAAATCGCTCGGATTAGCCAAACACCGCAAACATGACAACTTTAGAAAAAATAACGGTACATTTTCTTAACAGGATCAGTTTGCCATATCCGCATCATAGCAATTCAGCAGAACCCTCCAGCATCATAGCACATTTGCAGGACCACTTGACCAGGGGTGATACCATGTGTCATGCTTTTATCCAATTTTGCACACTTTGGCCATTTTTGGACCTTAGAGCCTCTACTACACAGTGTGCACTTGTATTTTCACGAGAAACGGACAAGACATTGCAGAAAACGGTAAGCATTTATATCGTTACGAGAAACGGACAAGACATTGCAGAAAACGGTAAGCATTTATATCGTTATCAGGAATACTTTTTATGTGTGAGCGTTCATCAATTGCTATAGATCACAACACTTGCCATTGATTTAGCTGACCAAACTTCGAAATATCGAACCGATCAGTAAGATTTGTTGATAATATTCCCAATATCTGTTTTTAAATGCTACTTTCGCTACAAAAGCAGACTTTCTGTAACATGTCATCGAGGCGATTGCTGCTTGTCCTAATTCGATTTTAAATGTCAGATATCATAAGAAACTAGTAGAATGGAGTTGTAGATAAAATCCAACTTTTAACGTAATATTAGAAGGTATTGTAGACCTTCATCGAGCGCACCGAGCGTGACGTGAAATTCACGATTACCCGGATGAAGACGACCACACTTCAGGCCCAAACCCAATCGGAATCCTCGGTACTTTCCGTCGATTCCTCGGAATGTAAGCTCGGAAGCACACAGTGGTGTGATATTGGAAAACAACCTTGCCCTTCTGAATATTCATATATTACCGAGCACTCTTCTTCGATTGTGTGATGGCCGTTCAACAATAAGTCTGCTCGCCCATATTCACATCTTGTGCTACAAAGAACTGCATTTGAACACAGTTGTTATGAACGTACATCTTCAAATATAGGTAAGGTGTGGACAGATATTATATATCAAGACATGCAGCGACATGTGACCTATTTTCGACGCATTGAAATCGGACGACAAATTCATGCAAGCCAAATTCATCGCTGTTATTTTACTTGGCTACAACTGGACAAGAACTTTGAAGAAGTCACCAGTTATTTTATATTATTACATTTCAGTTTTAACTTTCTATGAAGCACGGTGTGGTCAGCAACTGGTGTCAGATTGATGTACTGGTACTGGTAGTATGTGTAAAGCATATTTTTAGCACCAAGCCCAAGGATCTTGAATCAACAAAGTTAAAGTAGGCCAAGTGATTAAAGAACACAACAACATTCTACAACAAAAAATCAAAAAAATCACTGTTATTATAATAAGTATGCCAAAACAACTTGAACAGTTCGACAGACATCTGAGTTATGCCAAATGTGAATAAAAATTTCCATCGGGAAAAGTGTGATTTTCCAGCTGTCATCTTGGCTATTATAGATGAAGCGTTACCAAAGGAAAAGACCGATGATTGTTATCATTGCTTGCCCAATGCGCACTCACTTCGCTGATGCAGGACCAAGTTACATCTATATCAGTACATGTATGTGTCAGGCTCAGAGGGGATTGCCGGCTTGCTTTGTGAATATTGGAGGTCACCCTCTGTAGAGTTATGCCGAATATGAAAAACGGTGATTACCACGTACTGTACTGGAGAAGTACATACATACATTAATTATTGATTGTGCTGCTTATTGATATTGATTATTGTACTAGTACATGTATACATGTACTAGTACATGTATACATGTACATGTAGTTGTCAACAATCTATTGTATAATAATTTATGGGAGGCCTTTTTCACATTCATTCCTTATTTGAGATAAGCCTATTTAAGCGCAAATGTATACCATATTTGCGTTAGAGCATCCTTTACACTGAAGTTCAAATCATAAATACAACACACTTACACCCAATGCGAGGCGTAATTCAATTGCGCTGAAGTGCAAATAAACATTAATATGCAGAGATTCCCCCTTTACAATCTAAAATTGACTCAGTACATGGAGACATCACTCAAGCACTTTCCAACTGATGGGTGTTAAGAATGAATTCTTAGAATCAGATTCCAACCATACTACTAGTATGAAATGGACTGACTTATTCAGTGGTGGCTGAGGGAAGTCAATTGGTGTTAATAGATATTTGCGCTTCAGCTTGCGAGTCTCCAACAGGGAGATGGCTTAATACAAGGGAGACTTGTATATATAAGAGAATGCAGTGGCTTAATATTACAAGGTATAAATATTGTTAGGCCAATGTATTCTCTTATAAATGGGAGGCTCCTTATGGGAGACTCGCATATATACGAAAATGCATTGGCACATGGTTTTCTGAAAATTTCAGAAAGCTAGCTCCCGTCATTGAAGAGTTAACATGTAGTAGCCAGATACTCTCATTTTATCATTCTATATCATAGACTACAACTATGCGACTCGGAAAACTATCATTGGTGACAACAAAGCATGTTTTATCTTAAGCAGAGCCTTTTAATACAGCGCAGAATTTATTTTTGTTGAAAATTAAATTACCCACATTATTCCCCCCATCATCGGTGACAAAGAGGCATGTGTTTTCTGTGAAAGAGGCAATAATTAAAGTTTGGAGAATTTTACTTTAAAATTAGCTAGTTTACCCCCCCTCTGAATTTGTCTTACCTTGACATGTAGTGGTCAGTTAGATAATTTTATCAAATAAAATATGACAATTCGAATAAGAAAATCTATTCATGGTGACAAGTAATTACCAGTATGTTTTTTCATCAGCAGAGCCATTACAGATTGGAAATTAGTTCTAATCACCCAGTTTATCTCATCCCCCCCCCCGAAAACCCCGCCTGCCCCACCACCGCCTAAATTTTTCAATAGTCTACAAAATATTCCAAACTATTAACGCCTCGTCCGAATAAAAAACATGCTTCCTTGTCACCAAAGATAGTTTTTCTTATTCACATAGTCATACATGTATTGATTGATAAAATAAGATTAACTGATGTTGAGGTAAAAACAATTCAGGTGGGGAGGGGAGATTAACTAGGTAATATCCAATGAAAATTCTCAGAACTTTAATTATTTCCTCTTTCACAGAAAATATATGCCTCATTGTCACCAACGATACTTTTTATTATAGCATAGCATAGTCATATTGAATGATAAATGATATGAACGGGCCCCTACATGTTTTAATGTAAGAAAACTTCAACATGTACTCCTGCCGCCATCAAGCAACTACAGCAATGCCTGCAGTTCAGAATAGTCAATTGGTCTTAGAAAAATCCAGATAAACCAAATGTATATTTGGAATTGCGCGACAAGTTACCAAACATTTATAAATATGTAAAGATAGATGATATTCTTGAACCAATTCTTGAAGGGCCAAAAACCCAACTATCCAATTATCCTGTGACCATTACCTGCATGCATTGTGGTAACCTAGATGTTGTTGGCTAAAGTAATGAATGTGGATGATAAACTTGGAGACAGTTATTGGGACTTTCTTCTCAAGTATATACTGGGTACTACATGTAGTGCCATGATATTGCTGACCTCATGTCATTGGTTGTCAAGTCCAGATTTTCTGTCATTGTATATTACTCGCTAGAGTTTTAGTTTTTTACATGAGTCAAGTTTAGGCGACTGCAAAAACAGTTTATAATTTATTCCGAGGACATTCAGTCAGAGATGGAAAGATACATGAAACTAGAGGGCCGGGCCTGGTTGAATTGAATGGCAGTATGATGGATCACTTCCATCCTCAAGCTACATGTATGATGTATGATGTACATTATACTTACAATGTATGCCATTTAATGGCATTTTCTAATGTGACGGGGTAGATAGGCTTGAGACCCCACCGCTGTTCAACCCACACCAGGTTCTCAGTATGATTCACATTGCGTCTTTCCTGAATTTATGTTGTGATACACATAATTGAGGGGCAAATTTTTTTTCAAATAAGGGTGAAAACTAGTTTTCTTCTATGTGGTCATGACCGTCATGTGCATAATTTTGTATGAGATTATATTCCAACATTTGTTTGTTAAATTTGTTGATATAGTTTTTTATAGTATATTTAGTACCAAGGTAACCCATGCACTTGTTATTATGAGGTCCGTCTTACTTTTTTGTGGAATTATCCCCCTCACGACTTTCTTTCGCAACATGCAAAACTTTATCTGAACTTGTATTCCTACATTTTTCCGTCAATTGTTTAAAACTTGACACAGGGCATTTGGTCAATTTTGTTTGCAGTTCTCGGCTGACATAGGGGTTATGCTTTCAGCTTTGCCAAAATATTATTGGGGGATTTGGTTTTTGCGTTAGTTTCAACTTCTTGACTGACGAAATAATTTGTTTCTTTCGGTGTACTGGATTGCTTGTATCCGACAGTACGAGTCTCATCTTCTCAACAGATGACACTATCTGGTCGACAAAAAACAGTCGCTCTAGTTGGAGTACAAATTTGACGAACCTATACAACCAACCACATAGAACTATGCAGCTGAGAACATCTCTATAAAAATCCACCGAGTGAGAACTGCAATACTCAAACAACGGTCACAGTCTGATCCCTAGGGTGCCACTTACTAATATACAGTATACTTCCAACCTTCAGCTTTATAGTTGTAAATACTGATATATATATAAGGCTACTGATGTGCAGCTTGTTTTGAGGATCAACGAGTGTCGCCATATTCAAAATATTCGTCGAGGATTATTCTTAAGGACGACAACTAATTCTACTCTACCAGAGGTGCATCGACAAATCAACGGGGGAACTTCATCATCAACAACAACAACTGTAGTCCAACACATTAGACTTTCGGATTAAGAGGAATTTTAATATTTGGACGTTTACGAACCTCTTAAGTGTTAAGATAATCGTAAATGTCAAAATATTAAAATATATCTTAACCCAAATAGTCCCAAGCTTTGAGTGTTGGCAGCTTCCCTCTTATTCAGAACATTTTCTGATTGAATTTGGCATACATATTTTAATCTAGTCTGGATTATGTGGAATTTTTCAACATGTTAGGCATATTTTGTAATTTTAATTTAAATACCATGACTTGAAATGTCAATACCAGCAATGTCAATTGTCATTGAATTTATAGACGATCCCGTGTTTTTGGATATTGTATTATAGAGTGTTGTGAAATTTTCGTAAAAGAAACACGATGGAAAAGGGAACATATTCACACAATTTCACAACAAATCAAACCGGTATCGGTATCATCAAGTATATTCGCTAAAAATTGTTACACGAATAGGAGAAATACAAACACCGCCGGCATGAATGCAGAAATAGTTTGGGAATTCCCAGTTTACGGAACTAAAATACTTCGTTCTACTCCGACAACCCTCGGGATATTCAAATTTAAAGTAGTCCGTCGGCAATATGGTTACTGTGCACAGACGAGTCTGAAATAGGTAAACCGATTCGACGAGGGTGACGATTGACCCAAACCAGAATCCAAGCAAACCAGCAGCCATGTTGACTTACTGTCTATTATAAATTTATTGTGACCATATAAAGATATGTTAGATAGTGATTAGTCTTTCGGTATCACTATAGTTATTGGTTTGAGGGACAAGTTTTGCCATCCCAATGTATATAGCCTTCTGTGCTATACTCTAAGCCGGAGTACTAATTGAGAAATATTTATGGTTACCCTATAAAAAAATTGTTTTATCATATAAGGTAGCAGTACACAACTGTTTATGGTGATAGCCATGAAGTTGGCATTGTACCTCTCTGCTAAATCAAGATTCATAGCAAACAGGAAACAATATATCCTTGTTTAGAAAACAAAACTATAGTATAATCAGCTATAAATGTAACTGTTCTGTACTGTTTCCCGCTTGTCTCACTATTAGTTGTGCTGTGACATTGAATTAAATGTGCATGGTGACACATTGTGAATCATTTAGCCAAACTTAGCAGGCTTCAGTCGCATTGGTAACCACGGTACATCAAAATAGAATATACCACATACGAGGATAATATATTAAACTGGATTTCATATGAGGGTAGAGTTCAGTATCCAGATTAAAGTGATATGTTCTGGATACCAGGTTCTGAAATCTGGATGAGGGTATCCAACAAAGTAGTCCAACCACTTACATAGCATATGCGGAGTCTTTCTTAGAAGCTAATATAGGTTGTTGAACTACCAGAACAATTTAATTGTTTGAAATGAACATGATCCATGCCATGTTAGTACCTTGACAACATGAAACGGCGTGTCTGGTTGTTGGCTGTCCATGTTTTCAGTTAATTGGAGGTAGCTCCACAAAGTGATTCTTAAGTGGAAAAATATCATATATTTCAGTATATATATATTATATTTTGCTCGTAATACCATAAGACACAACTCTCTTGTCCTTTTGATTTCGAAACTTGAACTTTGAGCTACGATTATTAGAAAATGATGGGGTCATGTTTGGGTCAGGTCACATACATGTAACAATTCCGGTCATCTGATGCATGGACTGCCCAGCAGTGACTCATGATGAGTTACTTTTTGACAGGCTATGCCCCAGATGGCTGACAAAGCCAATAAGATAGAAACATTAAACATGAAAGCAAAATCTAACTGGGAAAAGAACATTATGAATAATCAATAAAGACACCACCTGTGAATGCTAAAGATGGGGACATGGCTGATATAAGCATCATGCTTTCTGCCAAATCCCATTCTCTAATACAATTGTCTTTATGTTATATTTGTACCATTAGCTTGTTAATTCATGTGCATGATTTAGAGAATAAAATATGTTTACACTAAAGTGATTCTCGCAATATACGAAAGGTGACATGGCATGCATGAACTTACAAAGCTGGCATGGCCCATTAATCGTATACAGCAAAAATGATGCCCCAGTTTAGTTTCTATAATTTAGGCTTGTGAAGGGTTTAGATGGACAATTAATCGTGTTTGTACATCATTGCTACAGGAAAGTCACCCTTTACGATGCTTATGAACTTATGGCTGTGCTGCCGGTCGCACTTGATGCATGAATATATTGAAGTACTTCGAACTCAACAGGAAACGACTGAGAACGCTAATGTGATATAACTTCGTTGGATGACAAATCCTGCAAAAGTATCTGAATGGTAGACGCAATAAATGCGAGCCAAGTGGGCAGGCGATTCTTATTATATGACTAATTCCCACGTTCAACGAACTGTACGACCACCCTGTGGGAAACAGTTGAAGAATACATAGGTAGTGATGTGTCTTCTTGTGTCATATCATCAGTTTGATTTATCATGTTCAATATACTCTGGAATCCACGTTCTGAAACTGAATGACATTGTGGGGCAACGTAGTCCACTAATTTCTTACAGCATAATGCGAAGTCAGCTCGTAACGTGTCATGTTGATTCTGGTTAGGACGCTAACCTGAACCAAAGAAAATGCAAATAAGAAGGAATTTGAATTACCACTATTGTTCAATGTGGAGGTGTGAATGGTTCACAATATGATGGCATCGTTCAGATCATATTATATAAGCCTAATGCCTCAAACTGTTATCATGTTCGATCAGGAGTTACTAGATCAACCTGGCTGTGCATTGTATAGAACGTGCATAATGATAATCTATCCCAACCAAGTGGCATATACATATGTTTCTATCATTTAATATTTTTAATTATGCATATCAAGTAAATTAAAAATATTAAATGGTAGAAAAATTGAAGACATTCTCGGAAAAGCAACATGCTATCAAATGAATGCAAACTCACCTTCAACAGTCGATTATCAGGTCAGGCACAACCTGAATTCCACTATTATAGCGATATTCCACTATTATAGTGGTATTTGACCATTACCGTTTTGTTAATTTGGTAAAAGAGTGATAATCCAAAATCATATTTCCCACAAATATTATTCAAAATAAGATCGTACTAACTCGATACCATGCATATAGTTTGTCCAGGAGAATTATTAATCACGACGGCACACGATAAGCAACCCAATTAGCATGTAATTAGTTGAAATATTGTTATGAAGGAGCAATTGAGTCATCCTGCTATTGTCATTTAGAACGGGATATATTAGTAATAGTATAATATTATTGAATATCAAAGCTGGCGCAAAATATTGCACAACGAATTTTGTTGGAGGACTGTTCATTCGCTGCGATATTGTTATGAGTGACATTTGGCTGTTCACTGGTATGCGCCGTCTTCTATTCCCGACGCAAATAAAGGAAACATGAATATTTATAGTCAAATATCACATAATAGTGGAATATCGCTATAATAGTGCAATTCAGGATGTGCCTGACCTGATTATTGTTTAGCTGACCAAGACTTATTTAATATAATTTCACAATTTACTCAGACCATTGCCCTCTGTCGTGGACAATGAAGATTAATAAACTTCGCTTTAATACTCCTGTTGATAGAGAGTATAAACTCTCCGTTACCAGGAAAATTATCTGGGATATTAAGAATGAAAACAAATTCAAAAGAGCCTTGGATTGCCATAACATAAATAAATTCATGAATGATTCATACACAGCTGACCAATTTGGTGTTGACAAGCAGTTGATTCATTCAATACTATTTTAATGTCAGCAGCTAAATCAACCATGAAAAAAACAGTGCATCTCGTGATAAAATATATAAAAATCATCATAAATTGCCATACTCTTGTAGAGATCTTTCAAAGACTACCAAAAGGTTAGCCAGAGAAATGTATCAACATCCAAGTGATAAAACACTTCGCGTTAAATGCTCGAAAAGATCTGATAAAGCAAATAAAATTCTATATGAAGAAAACTAAGCAAGATATTGTAGATAAAAAATTCTCTGAATGGCGGGAAAAGACCCAAAAACTTATTGGGATCTCATTTCAAAACTACAAAATAAAGCATCAATAGAAACTTTTAATAACATTGATGGACCCACTTGGGTAGAGTACTTTAAACAATTACATCCATCAAACAATAAATGTACTAAACAAAACAAATCCAACTTAGAACAGAGTGCTAAAATATTCAATGAATTGTCATTTGCTATTAAAAATGAAGAAATTAGTGTGGCCATAAAAAACTATCAAATAATAAAAGTAGTGGTTTGGACTGTATTTTAAACGAAATGCTAAAGTGTGGCTCTAGTGTTTTATTACCACTCTTGAATAAATTATTTAACCTTATCCTCAATACAGGTGTTTATCCAAAACTATGGAGTTCCAGTATACTAAATCCAATTTTTAAGTGGAGATTGTTAGGATCCAGGAAATTATAGAGGTATATCAATAATTAGCTGTGTATGGAAGTTATTTGGGTATATATTAAATGAGAGATTAATGAGATTCAGGGGAAAAAGTAAATCAGTATATCAGACTGGATTTGAAAAAGGTAAATCACCTATAGATTAGTATGTAATGAAAAAAAGAGTATACAATCTGAGCCACTATTTGTTTGTTTTATTGACTTAAGAAAAGCATTTGACAGTGTTTGGCGTGATGGACTTTTTAGAAAGATGTACAGCAACAACATCAGTTCTCAAGTAATCAATTTGATAAAAAAAAGTATGTACAGTAACACTCAAACAGCTATAAAACTACCAAATGGCTTAACATAATTCATACCATCTTCTACTGGTGTGAGTAATCTTAGTCCTACGTTATTTAATCTTTATGTAGATGATATTGCAGACATATTCAGTGGTCAATCTAAATTTGATGCCCCTTCCCTCTTAAAAAAATAAGTAAGTTGTCTAATGTATGCCGATAATATGATGTTAATTAGTAGATCTCCTAAAGGTCTGAAAAATTGTTTAGGGTCATTTGAAAATTACTGTTCTCAGTGGTGTCTTGATGTTAACCCCAAGAAATCAAAAGTTATGCAAATTTCTAAAGGGGGTCAATTAAGTAAGGAATCATTTATGATGAACGGAACAGTTCTTGACTGTGTTCATGATTAAAACTCGGTCTAACTATTTCCTCCGCCGGCACTTTTTCAAAAGCAATTTATAATCTTAAAAACAAGGCCAATAAGGCAATATTTGCTTTAAAACAGTGTGTTTTCAATAATAACTTACCTCCAAAATTAAGCTTAGAGCTTTTTGATAAAACTATTATACTTATTTTAACTTATGGTTGTGAAGTTTGGGGGTCTTACTGTGACAATATTGGTGACAGGTTAAACCCTACTTCCTTAACTAATCACTATGATAAAGATGTATATGAAAAATTAGCATTAAGATTCTACAAAAATATATTGGGTATTAAATTAAAAGCATGCAACCTGGCAGCTATGGGTGAACTAGGCCGGTTTCCAATTACATTTGTCATTTTCAGACGTGTGAATACAGTATTGTTTCCGTTTATGTAGTAGTTCACATGACAGCCTCATTCATGAGGCATATTTATGTAATCATAATACTATAAATAAAGGGCAAATTACTTGGCTTACCAGTTTAAAAACAATCCTAATCAATTGTAATCTGGATGAAGTATGGCATAACCAATATTCTAAAATGCCCAAAAAAACTGAGAATGAGATTATAAAGAATTTTAAATCATGTTTTGTTAATCAGTGGCAATGCCAAACAGCTAACTCAGACAAACTCAAAAGAACATATGGTATAATATAAAAAAGAATTTAAATTAGAACATTATCTATCTCAAATGCAACCGCAATGTAGACGGTCTTTGTCCAAAATAAGGACAAGTGTTCACTCATTACATATTGAAACTGGAAAACATAAGAGGCAAAATAAAACTGCGGAAGATAAAAGGACATTTAATGTATGTACAAATGCATTGAAGATGAACAACATCTAATGTTGTTTTGTAAAAAGTATTCATATGACAGGAACATTATGTCAACTCATTAAATGATTCCATAACTGATTAATAACATGTCTGATATTGAAAAGATGATATTAATCTTATCAAGTAATGATGCTGATATATGTATCATTGTTGAAATATTTATTGAAAAGATAATTGATCTCAGAGGTCATATTTGAAGCCCAGTGCATGTACATGTGGTTAATGTGACAATTGGATAATTGTTACTTATACACGTTCACGTTTCAATGACTTACTTTGTTTGTTGGTTTTTGTTTTTTGTTTTTTGTGTGTGTGCACATGTGTTTATCAACAAAAAAGAAACAATAAAAAAAAACTCAAACAAAAAAAGAAAACAAAAGTAAAGAGAAGTTGATATGACATTTAACAATCTAGATTTCCGACCACCTGTTACTCACATGTTACTTTATTTACATTTTACATTTAATTACGCTTTCATCATCATTGTTATTGTTATAATTTATAGCCAAATGTGATATGTATGTTTCGTCATGAGCTATTAATAAAACTTCAAACTTCATATGTATATTACATAATGCACATTATGGGAATCAAAACAGGCTGATACACATGTCTCTTAAAGTGATACATTTGCATGAAATGTTAATACGCAGTTAGTAAATGTGGCTTCAAAATAAAGTGTTTGAAGATTATGTGTCACTTTAAATGTTGAGTTGTCATCGGTGAGACAGGCCCCAAAAAATCCATCTCGAAATAATAAATTTGGATAGAGAGGTCTTTTCAAAAATTGGAAAGTTGTCCACGGGCGCAACAGGGGGGGGGGGGTACTCCGTGATACAAGGTTGAAATTTTAGGGGGGGTTATTGTTGGGGGGCCACCACATGGGGAACGCAAATCGTTTTCCTTTCTGACTCCCACCCTTCCAACGTAAGTTGGATCCAAGGGCAATTGGAGACCCACCCCAAAGTTCAATAAAAATAGGCGAACAAAGCAGGATAAGGCAGACATAGGGTGTGAAATATGTTAAATAACCGTCCAGATGAAATGCCAATCAGGTAATCTTCATGAAAAGCACCCTAAATATCAGAAAATCACAAATCACGAAACTTGTCAAATAAGGTTCAGCATCCACCCACTAGGTTACCCACAGTATATATGCGATAAAGATATGTATAGACAGCAGCCTATTCTCTCACGCTGCGACTGGTCCCGGCTAGATGGATAAGCGGTCGCCACTCTCAGTACAAGAAAACCAGAATCAGGAAATGGTATAAACGCCCTCAAGACCATATTATTAGCCATAAATATAAATTATAATATAAAATATATTGGTAACATGAATTCACCCCATACCAATTCCGTTAAAACAACTAATCCCTCAAATTATTACAAAAAAACTATGGCTTATTACTGCAGGTTTCTCGTTCACCACACCAGAAAGCTTCTATATGCGGATAGAAAATCGGAGGTATTGTGTTCCCTCCAAGAGTGCATGGTCCAGCCATTATTCATACCTAAAGATCGAAAGCAATGAACGCGGTCATAATTATTACATCCTGCAACTTTAATACCATCACAACACAACCATCAGTGGGCTGCAGAACGAAAAATATCTATAAAAGTTTAAATATAAGACTTACAAATTATCCTTTAAATTTCTTTTATTGGTAATTGACATAGCTTGTCACAAACCAAAAATCAACATTATTCACATAATAATGTAAAGGACAATAAACGAAATTGAAATTCCCAACTACACCGTTTACTGGTGACCGGCCTCCTGATCGCGCAGTTCGACTTTTAAACTAATAAAACCGGAAAAAAAAAACATAAAACCTACATGGGACCATGAAATTTTATAATTTGGGCCACAGTATACACGCTGGCGTGCTAATTAATTATATAGCGTTCCGTCTGCAGTCTGCTCCTTTAACCAATAACAATTGGTTGAAAAATACACATATATACATGTATTCTTTGCAATTGACAGAAACACAGGGACGTTTAACACACTCGCTGCTCTGCCACACCCGCAAACGTACTCCCCTTATACGCCGTAAATATAAGACGTATTTAACACTCACCAACCCGAACAGGCCTTATGTACCGCACCTATACCAGTTTATATTGTGAATGTACCCTCGTCATTTTGGGCATTTACAAGGGTACTATACCAATGCATATCATGATGCAAGTACCCAAGTAAACCCCGGTAGCTACCAAAGTATACCCTCGCACATGTCTCCACGTATGCCCTAGTATCTACAAAAGTAAACCATCGTATATCCAAGTGTACCCAGTTCATTTGGGCATTTTACAATGGCACTGTACCCACGTATACCACGGTACACCTGCCCATGTATACCCTGGCATTTACCAAAGTAAACCCGCGTGTCTGTACCCAAGTATACCAAATTTTCTCAGGTCATGTTGACACTGTACATTATGACGGCTAAGACAAAGAGCCAAATGGTCACAAGTGAGACAAAAACCACATACAGCAAACATAATTGATAACCATGTTGGGACAGGCTTGTCAATCAACAGATGGAATATTCAGATACAACGCGTGGCCGACCACATGTGAGATATTGTCCGAGGCAGGTCAGTAAAATACTAGGGACAGGCTGGTTACTCGAAACAATCTGTAGATGGTAGATGGAATCGGGAATATTGAAAATGGAAACTTATTCAATCCACTTTTCGTTAGATCTTGGTTGGTTGTTTATAATAATAAAAACATTCAACCATCGTTTCCTTCCGAAATTTCTAACTGCTGTTCTCCCAGTCATGAATTTACGATAAAGAGCGTTCGTTGTTTTATTTCCAATTATCCAGAGTATATTAAAGAGCGTTTTGAAAACAAGTTGTAGGCTTGTTATTATTTGCTGTCGAACATGTGTCAACGTTAGTATAAAAAGGGTGACATATGACAGGAACGTTGTCAGAGAGCGTGCTTTGTGTGAGGGCCCGGGTGTAAATTTCGACCGTCTCGTGAACCAGTCCGTTTTCTAAACTTGACTAATTTTAACTCACCTCAATAAAAAATTTTCACCTTGTACCTGAAAACTTCCAATTGAGCATAAATTCCAACCAAATCATCCCCTATAATCGGACATTTTCTAACCGAGGGCGAATTAATATAACATTTTATTAAAACTAAGAAATTATCCAACGCACTTTACAATATATATATTGGTTGTTTATTTACAAGAACAGAAAAAAAAATCATTGTTTCTTTCCGAATTTTTAACTGCTGCATTTACAACTGTAAGATATACATAAAAGGTGGTCTATCCCTTCCTACAGCAAGTTTAATATAGATCCCTGGATACAAAATAATAAAAATCGGAGGCCCTGGAAACGCTCCTATCAATTAATATTGATTGTTTTTCGAATGTTCTGGTTAATAAATGTATTTAATTTGAGACATTTTACGGTTCGCGGAAACGTTCGGAGCGTAGAAAGCGCGGAACTCTATCTCTATCTGAGATCGCCTGAAAGTTTTATGACGGTCTATTCTAACATGAGTATCGAAAAATGTCCCGATTAATCATCGCATTGTATAAGAAAATATCGATATAAAATCACTATTAATCGACAAAAAAGTTTCCGGACAGATGTCTTCGACTTATATTTATTATTGTATACCGTATAAATTATATAATGCGTATTTATGAAGAGATAATCCATCCTTAAAACTTAGATTATCGTGGGACACGCACAACATCGGTAGTTCAGTACAGGTACATATTCATTGGGTTACAATAAACAGAAAAGTCTGTGGTTTCAACATATTATACTAATGTGACCCAGGCTGAGATCTCAAAACATTAGTGCAGCACACCCGAGCGCATGTACATTGAAGTTCGCCAGGGGGTCCTAGTTCAAGGAAATTTTGAAGAAACAAATAAGTTTAATTTTGTGCACTTTGTGAGTTTGTGTGGTTTTTGGTAGTCATATTGCAGACGGATTCGATTCAAGATTTTGCAGTATATTATTAAACTATTAGACACAACTATAAGGCACTGATATACTTCATGAAAAAAATGTGGGGGCACATTTCCTCTATGCTCCGGCTACGTAGCCTCTGACTATATTTATCATGTTATTCTAGCAAGCACAGTAAACTATTCTTCGTGAGTTTGTTCTGCTCATTGTCATTTAGATTAGTACCAGCGGTTTGTTTCTCATGTATCATCTACCTGTGGAACAAACCGGAGCAATCTTTATACAATAGCTCTGACAGCTAAACAAAGCCCCCCCAAAACAACTCACTGCATGAAATGAATACCTGGAACAGACCAAGGAAGAAGTGGGTACAATGGGGTACTAGGATACTATGTTGTTATACTAGGATAGGTCCTACATATACCAGGGTTATACCCTAGTGTACGAGAGAAGAATACAATGTTATCACCTCAAAGATGAATACTTGTTTTTGTAATAATTGCCATGATATATTTGTTCAATTCCTCAGATTTTGATTTTATCGGTATGTCCCAATAATCCAAGGTCCCATCTATAGCCAATGGTGACCATCATACAGTGATAAAGGACATCTGTTTATCTTTCGATATTCATACCAATTAAAGCACTAGATCATGCCATGAATCTCTACTCTGGCTAACGCCCCCCCCCCCGTATATATCATATTCCACAAGTAAACAACCTGGGAACTTTTTGAAGTTTTGACAGGGAACCTTATAAAGTCGAAGTTATTATCTGTTCCTTAATAATGTACTTCACTGTAGGTGAAGGTCCAAAACTCAAAATTGCATGTTTTTCTATGAATTTTGTGAGCCTATATCGCAATAAACATGGAAATATCTACCCATTCTACCCATGAGAAATTCCATAATTGTAAGCGATGCAAAGCAAAATTGCTCACAAAGTCACTTAAATCGTGAAATTTCGATTTGGAACCTTTACCTACATTGAGGTACATTACTAAAGATCAGATGACATCTAAGAAATATTTTCCCTGTGTTATGTTTTCGACTTTATAAGGTTCCCGGTCAAAACTTGAAAAAGTTCCAAGGTTTTGTACTGGTGAAATATGATCTCTACGTGCGTAACTAAGAGTAGATATTCATGGCATGATATATTAACGCATCAGAAGAATTCATATAAGATAACGTAGGCATTGCAGCGATAATTGAATGTCATAAAACAACAATGGGAATTGATGGAAAATCTGTTTTCAGTGCAAATGTTGTCCTCGTAAGAAGCGGGACCCACCCTATTATATCGCGTTATAAACGAACGAATTATTGGGTAAATATTTAAACTATTAGTTCAAACCATATTTCCTGTGAACTAAACAGAACAAAATTACAAACAATACATACATGACATATAATTATAAAATGTTAAAAAGAGGATTGGGCAACAAGCTTAGGGGCTTTTGTTAAGTCCTATCCTCAGAAAATAAATGTTACCCCAGGTATCTTGGAATGGATACCATTGGGGTATAGCAGACGGGTTTAGTTCTCTATGGTCCGAATACTAAAGTTTAGATGAAGGGAAAGGAAAGGGAAGGGGAGTGCAGGCAGTGATTGCAAAGGGGTAATTGAAATTACCATTAACAGCAGGATAAGATATGTGACATGTTGAGAAATAAGAGAGGATTGTACCATGTTAAATTGCTCACCATTTATCGTCTCGAGCCAACGAAAATCTAAATTCAAAACAAATTTTATCACACTACGACCCAACTGGAGGGTATTTCGAAACTATTAGCGCCCTTCTTTTCACCAATGTTCTATGGTGGTCCAGTGCGTTTAAATGCGTGCACTGGAACCTGTGCATTTAAAATAATTTAGTAGTCATCATTTATCTTTAGATTTGGAAAAACCAAACGGAACTTATATCCTGGGTTCAGTAAAATTTAATGAGCCAGACGAGAGAGAGTTTGTGAAATAAATGTAAAGTGATCACCCACCCATTTTGTGGCGACTCATCTGTCCATTTTGATATACAGTGATTTATATTTATTACGCCGTACTAATACCACCGATATAAACTTACCTCAAAATGTTAACGAAGTCCACGATGCTTATCAAAACTTCAGTAGTATCCACTTTCCTCAATGATTCACTTCATATAAAACTGTGTGATGATAGTATACACAATATAATATCAAACTGTTAACGAGAACATTGAGTTCACAGAGAGAGACAACAAGCGATATTTAAATGAGGCCAGCTAACCAGACAACATGTGAAACCTGACAAATTACACAACATGCTACCAGTATACAAGCAGTAACTAAGCTACTTACATAATCAAATGCACACGAAGAGACCAGGCTGGATCGCGGCATGTAGGTCCCGGGATGGATTTTTATATGATGCTTACAAAGCAGACAAGTGTTCGTTTAGACGCGCTTATCGCAGGGCTTCGATGCAATATCTGGATAGCTTTAACGAAGAAATAGACAAGTGTGCCGAAAGTGACCAAGCAACGGTCTTTAAACTTTTTAATGCCAAAAAGAAGAGACCGTGGAACTCTTGCTTCTTCTTTTTTCACACACAATGGCCAGATTCTTAGAGATAAATCTGAAATCATCGAGGGTTGGGCCTCTTACTATGAGCAAATTTTCTCAACACGTCTAGTTGATCCCCAATTTGACCAGAAGCACTTTGAGACTGTCAATAGTTTTGTCGACCAGGAACGTTCTCAAAATACATCCAGTCACGTCGATGGTCTTGTAATGTTTCCGGCAACACCTACTGAGGTGCTTTCTCTTTATAAATGCTTAAAGCCAAACAAAGCGGCCGGCTTTGATGGAATTAATTATGAACACATTATTTTTGGTGGTAATATGTTAGCGGAAGCAATTTCTTACCTGTTTAATCAAGTTATAAGTCAAGAATGTGTTCCTTTATCTGCTAAAAAAGGTGTGTTTTTTTCACTTTATAAAGGGCATCCGAAGCCCAAGGACTCATTCGATAGCTATCGGGCAATTACCCTTCTACCATGTTTATACAAGCTATTTGAGAGACTTATCTTACAAAGACTCGAAACTTATACACCCTCCTTACTGAACTTGCATCCCTTGCAAAACGGATTCCAACGAGGGGTCAGCTGCATGATGTCATCTTTCCTTGTAACGGAATGCATATCCTACACAGAGGCAGAGCAAATTATGTTCTTGCTTCTTAGACGTGTGGAAAGCTTTCGATACCGTCTGGGTCGAGGGGGCTATTACATAAACTGTATCATAGGAAATTTCAAGGCAAGCTCTGGAGAATTATTTCTCATCTTCTGTCTGATATCCAATGTTGCTTAAAATACATGGGTCACACCTCTCGTTGGCTTCCGATGTTGCAAGGAACGCGCCAGGGAAGTACATTGTCCCCTTTGTTTTATACCATATATATTGACGATTTGTTGGCCAATCTAGAACTTTCAAATTGTGGCCTATGTTTACAGGGCGTTAATTGTGCAAGCCCAACACACGCGGACGACATGGCCCTTTTGTCACTGTCCAAGAGTGGTTTACAATCGCTTATTGATACATGTGTAAACTACTGTCGCACGTGGAGATATCGATATAACCCACAGAAAACAGTTATTATTGTATTTAACGAGTCCACGGTTGTTTCGGCTCGCTCCCAACGGTTCTGGTTGTTGGACAGTCACCGCATAACAGATACGGAAAGTGTCACTCATCTTGGAATTCCCTTAGAAAAGATTAACTTTGTTTCAAAATTTGTTGAAAACATATGCTCTAAACTGCGTGGAACGTATTTTATGTTATCCAATGCTGGCTTACATATCGGTGGTATCACACCCGCCAGCAGCTTCAAATTTTATCAATCTGTTGTACTTCCATGTGGCTTATATGGCTCAGAGCTTCTGCATTCTTTAACTAAAACTGATAGCGACCGCCTCGAAAGGTCTCATCGCTTGTGCTTGAAACACATACAAGGCTTGCACATGCGAACCAGAACTGACATGGCACTTGGTCTCTTGGGAGCCTATCCGCTTGAATGGTAAATATACCGAAGAAAAATGTCATTTTTCTATTCCCTGTGCAATTTAAATACTTCCAAAGCTGTCAAAGAAATATTTATTCTACGGTTACTCCAATTCTACTGTTCGTCCATTTCCGATTCGAACAAGAATTGTTACTTCAAAGATCTTTTCAAGGCCTTACAAGAACACGACTTAATTACTTATGTACACGATTACATATCATCTTCATTATTTCCTGATAAGTGCACATGGAAAACCCATGTCAACTTGACGGCACTGCACTGGGAGCGTGAGTGGTTATACAGGATTGAGAACGATAATTCTTTTCAGAAATTTAAATTGGTGCATACCAATCTTGATATGTCATACCTGTGGGTAATGTGTAAGAAGTTCCCCTCAGAAAAGAATAATTTCCATACAGCGGCTCAGCTCATTTGTTCTGAAGCTATCTCAACACCTTCCACGTGCGGTGCCTGCGGACGGGGTTTCGTCGATAAGCTTGTGCATATTCTGTTTGAGTGTTATGTTCTGATTCATATCAGAAATACCATTTGGTATGATTTTTTGGATAAATTTTCGTGTTCAATGTTCACTCATATTGACAATATGCCACTCGAAGACATTATACGCACATTTCTAGGGTACGTGCCGGAGGATTGTCGTGATGCGGATCCCACTATGGCTCGTTTTTTTTTAAAGGCAACGCGCCGCTTGTAACCAATGACGTAAACTGCAAGATAAATTGTATTTGCATTGTTAATTCCTCTGTTGCTTTCGTGACGTCAAACAGACACATATATCTTAATCAGAACAATATATAATGATACACTCACGTTCTTAACTAAAATAAGTCGATTATCTTCCATTCAATTCCCAGTG
Organism: Siphonodentalium dalli; assembly: GCA_032622095.1. NCBI lineage: Eukaryota > Metazoa > Mollusca > Scaphopoda > Gadilida > Siphonodentaliidae > Siphonodentalium > Siphonodentalium dalli. The sequence goes on from CP136069.1 coordinate 206,975,098, forward strand.
AATTCCACATCCCGGCATGTCCTGGTATCATTTGTTAATGTTTAGTAGTTATCAACTACGGGTCGGTGACCGTACGGTATAGGCATTTTCCATTACAAATATAAATATATATGTGTGTACGTATGCATGTGTGTGTATGTATTATATATGTGTGTGTGTACATGTGTATGTGTGTATATATGTATGTATCCATAATATGTACACATTAGCAGCTTGGGGCGGCAACGCATATCACGGTATTAAGGATTGCCTTATAACCGACCGGTATGCGTGGCCGCCCTGATCTATGTGTAGGTATGTGCACGCACATGTATGTATGCACACACGTGTGTATATAAGTATGATTGTGCACCCGCGTAAATGTAGTTTATATTTGTGTTGTACGGCCTACTGTATACGTGTGTGTATGTAGGGGTGTTTATGGGCGAGGGTGTGTGTGCATGTATGTATATCATTTTTTATGTATATGTGTAAACATGGATTCGGATGCAAGCTGATGAGATTATGTGCTTATGCGAGTTTGTTTCGATGAGTGCTTGTGCTTCATGGTGGCGGGAATTATTATCTATTGTCTTCTCTGTATTATTATTATAAATTTTTTATGTTTTTTTTGTTTTTGTAAAACATACTCTCCTAGATGGAGGAAATAAAGATATATATATGCACTGCCAATTATTGGATTACATATATAGAAATTAAACTTCCTGGTCCAAAATATTCGCAGAAACAGCGTGGCAGACTCCATGCAGCGCCCTCTATGTTAACACTGCGATATATCTCAGATGAGAGATAACGCTGCCTGCCTGGAGTTTGACAGCGTGGGCGATGGGATTTTATTAGCTGTATTGCTCATGCAAAACGACGCGGATTCACAAGTGCCATCAATCGGGGTACAATGGGGTTTAAACATAACTAGGTAACTGTCCACGATGAAGATAATGGTGCATGTTAAACATGTATAAAGTGTTACTGTCGGCGTCGGGCATAGAAAAGGGAGAGGGGCAACAAAATAGATGACATTTTTTGTCTGATTTCCACCAAACTGATATAGAATAAACTCCATGATATGCATTTAATGGTGTGGGTTAAAGATGCCAAAAGTGGCGTGTTCGAGTCAGGGATGGGAAGGGGAGGGGGCACCGAAAAAAGAAAGGCGTGTGATACATCATTGGAAAGAGGAAGCGCCACAGATTCTAACCGTGCAAATTATATGACTGGCAATTTATTATTCGCGCTATATCGAATCGATTTGTGAGCACCGAACTGAAATATATTAGCGCAAAACGGCGTAAAAACAGATTTGACCTCGGCACGTGAAACGTTGACCTCGGATCTGAAAATTAATATGCCTATGTTACTCCCCGGCCGAACATACCCCCACATACCAAGTTTCATCGAAATCGGTACTGCCGTTTTCGAGTCCATCGATTACAGACACACACACACACACACACACACACACAGATCTTCCAAAATATATAATAGACTAGCCGATGAGCCCGACGTTGTCCGGGCTATTCTAAAACCAAATTTCAAGTCGATAGCTCTACCCAGCCCGACGTTGTCCGGGCTATTCAATAACCAAATTTCAAGTCGATAGCTCTACCCGTTTCCGAGATCTGGTCTGCGCATGCGCGAAGCTGGCGTCGCACGGGCTCGGCGACCCGATAAAATTCGTATCCGGGGCAAGATACATTCACATACCAAATTTCAAGTCGATAGTTCCACCCGTTTCCGAGATCTCGTCTGCGCATGCGCGAAGCTGGCGTCGCACGGGCTCGGCGACCCGATAAAATTCGTATCCGGGGCAAGATACATTCACATACCAAATTTCAAGTCGATAGCTCCACCCGTTTCCGAGATCTCGTCTGCGCATGCGCGAAGCTGGCGTCGCACGGGCTCGGCGACCCGATAAAATTCGTATCCGGAGCAAGATACATTCACATAGCAAATTTCAAGTCGATAGCTCCACCCGTTTCCGATATCTCGTCTGCGCATGCGCTGCACGGGCGCCGCACGTGCTCGCCAATACGACAACGTCCACCGCCTGGTCAAACTACACACACGTACCATGTTTCGTCCCGATCGGTCGAGAATCGTAGATTTGTATAAATGACAGACAAACATACATACATACAGACAGACAAACAGACAGAGGTCTTCAAAATATATATGAGATATATAGAGCCGCGATCGCGGTTGGCTAACAGAATCGTACATCTCTATATATATATATATATATATATCTATATCTATATTTGCGGATGTCTGTCTGTCTGTCTGTCTGTCTGTCTGTCTGTGTTCTATAGAAATTCACAGGGGACCATCTAGATGATGCCAAAGGGATCTACTAGGAGTAGCTTTTTACGAGAAAAGATAATGGTCGGGGTTAGAATTTTCTAAAGTGACGCCGTTGTTGTCAGGGGCAGAAAAGGGGGAGGGGCAGAAAAAACATTTGTCGCCGATTGCCACCAAACTTATATATAATCATCCCCATAATATGAGGAATCTAATGGCGTGGTTTAAATATGGCAAAAGTCGCACCGTTCGCGTCAGGGGTGCCCGGAAGGGGGGGGGCATATTTTTGTGTCGCCGATTGCCACGAAACTTACATATAATCATTCCTATGATATGAAGAATCCAACGGTGTGGTTTAAATATGTCAAAAGTGGCGTCGATTGAGTCAGGGGTGAACGGAAGGGGAGAGGGGCAGCAAAATTGATAAAACTAATTTTAGCGCAGATTTCCACCAAATTTGTATATATTCTTCTTCATGATACAATGAATCTAATTGTGCAATTTAACAACGCCAAATTGTTGTTTTTGGATGAGAGATTGGGAGGGGGTGGGCTCTAAATTTGATAATAAGTCGCCGATTGCCACCGCACTTAGAGAAAATCATCCCCATGGTATGAGGAGTCTAATGGTGTGGCTTTTATCTGTCAGATGTGGCCTCATTCGAGTCAGGGTTGCATTGAAAGGGACAAGGGCACCAAAATTGATGCACAGTTTTTTTAGCGCCAATTTCCACCAAATTGATACACGTTCTTATCCATGATATGAGGAATCTAATCGTGATTTAAAGACGCCATAGTGGTGCTGTTTGGGTGAGCGATGGAGAGGGGAGGGATTGGCACCAAATTTGATAAAAAAATTGTTTAGTCGCCGATTATCACCAAACTTATAAACAATAATCTCCATGATATCAGGAGTGTAATCGTGTGGTTTAAGGGTGTCACAAGTGGGGCCATTCGAGTCAGTAGTGTATAGAGATAAGAGGGACACAAAAAATTATATCTATATGTTTAGTGCCGATTTCCACCAGATTGATACATATTCTTCTCCGTGATACGAGGAATCTTATCGTGTGGTTTAGATACACCAAACTGGTGCCCTATGGGTGAGAGATATGGGGACCTTAAATTTGATACGAATTTGTATACTCGCCAATTTTCACCAATTTTATATATATGCATCTCTAATCTCTAATGAGTCTTAGTGTGTGCAGCTTGAGTCCGAAATAGGGACGGGAGGGTCACCAAAACTGATACAAAATATTTTTAGTACCAATTACCATCAAATTCAGACACGTTCTTCTCAAATAATACAAGAAATAAAATCGTGCTGTCTGTCTGACTTTTTGTCTGTCTGTGTGCGTTCTATATATAACTTCACGCGGTACAATCGAGATGGCACCAAGGCGTTCTAAGAGGGGTAACTTTTTACAAGGAAGATAATGGTGCGGGTTAAAATTTTCTAAAATGACGCTGTTGGTGGGAGGGGAAATTTAAAAAATAGTTTTGTCGCTGATTTCCTCCAAACGAATACATAATCACCTTCGCCATATGGCGTTGTTCGAGTCAGCGTTGCATCAACAATTGATTTAATAAACCAAATTCCAACAAATTCATACACGTTTTCTCTAATGATATACCATGAATTAAATCACATTTGGTGTTGTTTGCGTCACGGATGGCGAGCGGATATGCACTATCATTGATAAGATTGCTATTCGCCGATATCCACATATAAGTTATATACAGTCACCAGGCCATCTCCATATCATTTTAAGTAGTTGGGCGTTCACATTTCACAATCCCGACATATGGTGACCCACATAAGTCACTTGAACAATTATATCTTCTTAACAGTCATATTTATATGGGAATGGCAATCAAGGCTTTCATACAATGAGCTAGCAAAAAGAGATAACTAGAAGAAGCATTAAACGTATATTTATCATTCTATTGAAGAGATACATATATTCGTGCAAACTGAAAGACCTCGAACCGTCAGAGGATTGCATATATATAATAACAAAATATAGTCTGTTCCATTCAATAGTTTCCACAAAAAGTTACAATTTGTCAAGAGATATGGAAGGCCTGTACAAAAATAGTGGTCACAGTGTGCAGTCAAATGTAGTTTCTTCTAATATACAAGAAATTGCAGTTAGTAGCACAAGACTTTTCAGGATCCTACCAATACTGACATCTGACAAGGGTTTTAGAACAGACTCATTGACTGACATAAACAACTCAAAATCTCGCTCTGTGCCTGGCACATGTAGCTTATATACCTGCGCAGCAACATTTCGTTTAAACTAAGAATATTTAGTCAATATATAGCACCATGAACAGAGGAGCACCTGGAAATTTCTTTGAAACATCTGTATCTTCATGGAGATATGATAGCCAGGTGTCCTCGAGATCTTAGTCCAACCCACTAGATTGATTGATACATCTCAATATGTAAAAGCCAATTATTATCTTTTATCGAACTAATGTGTTTATGATGTGCATGTATCATATTATAACGTCTAATGTATACGCAGTTGTAAATAAATAAATACTTCATTATTGGTGGAACGGATTAATCGCGATAAACAGAATGACAATTGACAAGGTGAGCCACTACTTATATGCCATGACTGTAATACTCATGTTTTGTGATGCTATTTGAATATACAATTTATTTATTAACACTTTAAGCAAGAGCATTCTCTATTCCCAAAAAAATCCACAGCATACATTAACCTGGGCAACGCCGGGTAACCCTGCTAGTATATATATATATATATATATATATATATATATATAGTGGATTGAGAAGGTACCCGTGCCCGCGTATCCGTGCCAAGTGCGCCCATATATATTGTTTGTTCCACCAGCCGAGGCGCACAAGATATATATGATTTAATTTTTATATTATAGTCATTTAAGGTCGTATTGTCCCTTTCCGCCGGACCCATATACTCCAATATTAGCGATGTATATGGTATGTTCTGTCAGCTTAGGCGCAAAAACTACTTGATAAATTGATGAAAATATTGCAGAATTGAATTCATATAGTACCCGTCTATCAGAATCGGTGCGACTAATTTTTATATTTTAGTCATTTAAGGTCGTATTGACCCTTTCCGCCGGACCCATATACTCCAATATTGGCGATATATAAGGTATGTTCTGTCAGCTGAGGCGCTCAAACTGCTTGACAAATTGATGGGAATATTGCAGATTTGAATTCATATGGTACCCGTCTATCAGAATCGGTGCGACTAATTTTTATATTTTAGTCATTTAAGGTCGAATTAACTCTTCCCGCCGGACCCATATACTTGTTGTGGTACACTCGTTTGATAGTTTGTGGCCATAGTTGGATGGATGGAACACACTTTGGTGGTTTTAGGATACCAGTTGGATAGATTTAGACACCGGGTGGGTGGTTTGTAAATGGGACACCTGCTTTTGAGCATTTTACACTATTTGTATAATTGGATACACCCGTTGGGTGGATAGGTTGGGCAATCATTGGCTGGTTTGTAACACTAACCATTGCTTGGGACTCGGTCGAAATCGAGTATTCCATTTGAAAATAGTGTTCGTATAAACACGACCTGGTGACATTTAGCGAACACTGACAAATGTTGAAACTTTTAGTTGCCACTTTGTCCGCAATTTTGGATACGTCTACTCAAATATGCACCGTGGTCCATATCTAACATACACTTAGTACTAGGTTCACTTGTGTGCTCTATTCTTGACATTACAATAAAGATTGATAACTTGTTTAGCAATTTAGTACACCTATACTTGGAACTTTGATTATGAGGGAACACAAGGGCCAAATGCTCGTGATATAACGGACAATAATCGAAATTGGATTGATCCTCATATGTAGTTGCGCACTGGTCATTTAATCAGATAGGTTTTGTATAAATAGAAAAGAAAAGATCTCATTAAATTTAATGAAATTCCCCGATTTTACTACTCCCGTTCGTCATTTTGACCGCCATTTTTTATTTTTACAATCTAATTCCCACACGAAGTGATAGCTATACGTCTTGATCCGTTTCCATGGAAACTACATGCCCACTTTTGTTTCTTGTTGACATCGAACAGTTTAAGCGGACATCATAACGAACAAGAGAAATTGTGAATAGCACAGTCCATCACATGACCTGGAGACGGACTCATCAAACAACAAAACGTTCAGACTTCTTAATGACGAATATTATAAATTAGTCCAGTCAACATAGGGTTTGACCTACACAAAATTTGTACAGAATTGGTTTTATCGTTTTTGGTCGATAATGGTCGTGTTGTGGTATAGATAACGTAGTAATGGTCGTGTTGTATTATTGACTGGTATATATATATAGAGTAATCAATTGTTTTCGATGATTACGTGACATAATTAACGAGGGGAGCCGGGCCTGGTAAAACCCGAGTGAGCGGAGCGAACGAGGGTTTTACCAATAGGACCGGCTACCCGAGTGAATTATGTCACGTAATCATCGAAACCAATTGATTGTTCTGTTTATTACACACTTTCAACCACTAAAAGTTGCTATTTCTAAAGAGAAGATGTGACAAAATAAGCCCAGATCAGCTGATTCTCCCATTTTGAACCCCAACGTACAGTTGCGCGTGCAGTGACGCGGATGGACACATAATTTAAATAATTGTGACGTAACGATACCGATCGACCTCATTATTTTGATTCACTTTGGCGCGATTCATTTTTTAAAGTTTCGGAAATTTTCTGTCAAAATTGTGTTTATTCTGACCGAACAAGCATGGCACTTGGAACGGGATATTGTGAAGATTCTGATGGTGTGTGTAAATAATGTTGGTTCATACAGGAAATGTTTGAAAATCGTGCTAAAAGTAGAAAACTAAGTTTCGAAGTGAGGATATATTAATTATCGACGTAAACAAACACTCGACGGAACTGGATAAATTTATTGTTCACATGGAATTTTTCATAGTTCATTTGACTGGAATATGACATCGTCCGAATCATCGGAGTCGATAATAGGTAAGATTCTTCTTCATTTTACCGGTTTATTAACTGCTTCTGCATCATCGTTGGCAGTTCGTTTCTGTTCAACTTCAACCATGTTTGAGCTGTAGAAAGTGAAAATAGTTCCGGCTGTCAAAAGTCGCGTGCTCTCACCGGTGACGTAATTCACAGGTGTGACATTATCACTTTTAATTCACCAAGAAATCCTTATAAATCACGGGTAAGTGTGTAATAAAACGTAGTTATTTGGAAATGTCTGTCGCAGCACCGTGTACAGCACATGTGATTGAACTTAAAGCACCAGAGAATACTTTTCAAACATTAATTAATTTATAGTCAGCGAAGAGTTACTACAGAATCAAACAAACAAACATTGTCTGACTAAATTTGAGATTTTTTTTTTATTTTAAATTTAATTTTTAATATTATACGAATCTGGATTGGTTTTTACAAAAAATCATTATACTATTGGATTGGTTTTTACAAAAAATAATTTGCGAGGGACTACCATCACTACGGGCGCGTTTGTCGCTCAATTTTGGTCCCCGTTCTCCGTGACCAGTTTATTACTATTTTTACGTACAGCGCGAATTTTGTCATTCTCGGTTTTGCGATTGTGGGTGAAAGACGCCGAGATTTTAAACAACAAACAGATCGCTGATTATTGACATACACGTACCTGTAAGCTAATCCAAATGTGGCCAAATTAGGTAATCGTCGAGTAAATATACGTCCAGGGGCTGTCCGGAATCCGGGAAGGACGCAACTAGACTAGAGTGATTGTTCTATCTGTCTATTTTTAAATTTTTGTCTGTCTTGACCTCATCTGCTCATGTAATTGTGTCATGATTGTGCTTGTCAGTAATGTCACCCAACCCAGATATTTGTGGGAAAGTATGTAAGATATTTCCAGTGTATTCTTTTCAGCAAACAAATTCAAGTTCATACGGTATTGTATGATATCTGTTTCCAAATTCCATTGTCCAGGCCTGGTGTTTATATCAAATTCAGGGTGGCAGAAAATCGCTCCCTAATACTAATAGTTACTAATACTTAGGAGCGCAAATCGCTCTCCTGAGTAATATGTTGTGATTTTTGTATGTAATTCATTCCATTTTACATGAAAAGATAAATCACAATACATGCATGATGCAGTGGAGTATAAAATCAATCCACTTTTTTCAGAACAATTAATAAATTAGTTCAATGCAGTGCAGAAGATCTTGGAAAGACACATGACGATCTTGTCAACCAGAGCACGCAGCACTTATGTCATAACCTATCGCTATAAAATAAATTATCGGGACACCGATTTACAAAAGTCGGAACTCATTGGTGTTTACAAATCAAAGCCTCGATGCTGCTCTGAACTCTATCCGAATACATGTGGTAACCGAAAGATGTCAACACGACTTCAAAGACTCGATGTCGCTGTAGAATTTAACACCGCGCATGCAGTTTTGTTACCACTCTTGAGTGATCTTCTGTCTACTAGTTTGGAACTATATAAGTGGTGCCATGGTCATGGAATTGAATGTCGGTTTCACAAACACGATAAACCGCGTACTGGTACGTGGAATGCGCATAGTAACCCCGGTATGTTGACACAAAGTACAACTTACAAGGTTGTCCAATCCCGTCTGGCAATCAACCAAGGCACGTCTTGCCATCATAACATTACGACAGTTTTCATTTCGAGACAATGTTTGACGATCCGAGGTAGTGATCGGTGTTGGAACATCAAAGACTCGCCGCCGCCGCTCTGAAACCTAACCCGAAGAATGTGGTCACTGACGTCACTCATGTTTGCACTTCAATGAATCGGTGCAGCTATTGAATTTAACCCAGTTCAGGCCCCTGTTAATACAACCTATGTTTAGCGTCACTTTGGGTTTTCAAACCTAAATGCGGTATGAGGTTATTATTTATTATTTTCGGGCCAATTTCCAGAATATGAAAATGTTCTGGAAATTGAAACTGCCTCAAGTTGATATTACCTAATAATAACCCTTTTAGTACATAGCAATAACCCATACTTCTTGCATTCTACATGGATACAGAGAAGAAGTAGATTAACCATTATAGGCATATCAAAACATTAAACATTATATGACATGCCTGGTAGCAATGTCCACTTTGCTAAGCTCGATCACTATAGCTATTCTTAGAAAAAATATCACCATAAAGAGTTTGACATCAACACATCATTGAAAGTTTTCGGCCTTGACTCAGTCATCAGATGGGGAACCTTCATTCTGTTCATCTTTTGGTTGTTGGTTTCTCCAAGGCCCACTCTCATATGCAATAAATTATTCCCCGCGACATCCGCGCGTAAATCACGTACAGTGATAGTAGATAGTGTGCCTTTTCGACTGAGATAAAAATTACCCCAGTCGCTGCCGACCTCAACGTCACCGACACCCGAAATACCTATGTCGGATCCGTCATCAAGCTTTACGTTCTCGAGGAAACATTGGATAGTGGAGTCCGCGTCATAGTTTGTGATCAACATTATCAACATGATCAGTACAACGAAAATATGCAACGGATTTCGAGAAAAATCCTTGATGGAAGTTGTAAATTGATCCCCCGTCTGGTTCGACACGAACTCTGGAACATTTGCCATGCGTTGACGATAATAAAGGAAATGCGCTATTATTATTACCAAAAAAGTTAAATGCGGCGGGTTTTATTAACAGTGGCATCCTGCATGTTTGGTTCTTGCTATTGGGTAATCTCCCATTTATTTTTGTTTGTAACAAGAGAAGCATTGTATTGTCAACATCGCACAAAGCATTAATTGTTTGTTTTAGGCACGCAATAAAACGCGTACCATGAATAAAAATTAGGCCAGCGGTAGGTGTGAATTCGAACTGAAGTGAAACATGGATAGTAACAATTCAGTGATCCACATTGAATTTATTCTCTGCCTTCATGGGGAATGAGTAATACCCCTCTCATATCCATACATGTGGCATTGTACAGTAATGAGAATGCCCTTGAAAAAGCCCTTGAAGTCCTTGAATTTTAAAGCTTAAATTTAGACTATGGGAACCTGTATGAACCCTGATTAGACCACTTGCCATGGTATAATTCGCCGACCACCCAATAATAGAACCAACTGACCATGTCCCTATCGAAGGCAAGTGATTCAAAAGCAATGTCATTCGACCTTGACCGAATTTGGCCATCAACTTCATGAACGTCGACGTATGTCGGTCATCTTCAAAGAACATGAAAGGCTTCTATGTTTTTGATGTTCATCGCTGATCGCCAACAGAATAAAGCCATGATTTGGTTGATTTATCGGTCACGAATTATGGTTCATCTCTCATTCCCACCCGTGAATCTGAACAAACTACTTAAATCGGTCCATACCCCTTCAAACATTAAACAAAAATGTCATGCAAACAGTCCAATCTCTGGGTATATTTTGATGAAAGTCCTCATAGACGTCTCATCTTGGATCAAAATAAGTTTTGAAAAATGAATTGCGAATTGCTATCTGCTTTCAAATGAACATGAGTGTTCGGCTATATTATATTGAATATTTTCCTAATAAGTTGGTTATGAGAAATATCATTGGATGTATTCACAAGTGTTTGGGCGACGAGTGTGAGGATTTCTCAAGTTTACACTCTCCTCTGGTAAATAATTCCTCCAATGCAGTTTTGAAATAAAGAAGATAGGTTCCATAGAATGGGAGAGTCCTAATGCATTTTAGTGTTTGAACGGGAACGGACGGTGATGTTGACCACATAACATCGCTAAATGTGATCGAATTAGTGTAATCTTATCGTAATAGTGCCTTTATCGCAAATTGCGATTCGTTATCGGTTATTTCGATCCCTACGTCTCATTCATTCTACAGACATCCGATGTACACACAATGTCCTCATAAATAAAATTGTCCTCGCAATGTTGTTGTGAAAGCGCATTCATGTATGTGTCGTCCCAACGCAACGAAAACGAACGCAATCACATATGTGCCATTTTACCCGGCCTTTTAATGTTGATGCAGGCTCAGTATAATCCGCTCACAGTTTAGATATATTAGCACTTCATCTGTTGTCACACTCAACTTTTACTTTATCTACCAGTTGATAATAGTCCCTGTTAAGTATGAGAGAGTTAGTTATCTTCTTGTCAATAAATCTTGTCTTATGGATTCGATAGACGTCTCATCTTGGATCAAAATAAGTTTTGAAAAATGAATCGCGAATTGCTATATACTTTCAAACGAACATGAGTGTTGGACGATATTAGATTGAATAATTTTCCTATTAAGTTGGTTAATAAAAATATCACTGGATGTATTCACAAGTGTTTGTCATAAATTGTGTGACGAGTGTGAGGATTTCTCAAGTTTACACTCTCCTCTGGTAAATAATTCCTCCAATGCAGTTTTGAAATAAAGAAGATAGGTTCCATAGAATGGGAGAGTCCTAATGCATTTTAGTGTTTGAACGGGAACGGACGGAGATGTTGACCACATAACATCGCTAAATGTGATAGAATGAGTGTAATATTATGATTGTTATCGTACAATAGTGCCTTTATTTATCGCAAATTGCGATTCGTTACCGATTATTTCGATACCTACGTCTCATTCATTCTACAGACATCCCATGTACACACAATGTCCTCATATCTAAAAAATTGTCCTCGCAATGTTGGTGTGCAAGAACATATGCATCCTCCCAACGCAACGAAAACGAACACAATCACATATGTGCCATTTTACCCGGCTTCTTAATGTTGATGCATGTACACTATAAACCGCTCACAGTCTAGCTAATTTAGCACTTAATCTGTGGTCACTCAACTTTTACTTTATGTACCAGTTGATAATAGACCCTGTTACATGTACAGAGGCGGACTGGGCCAAAAAATCGGCCCGGGAAATGAATATAATACCGGCCCATCTGCCAAAGGCAGTTGCCGAGGTTCCGAGTGGAGGAGGGTCTCTGTTCGGGGGGTGTCCACCTTGGAATTCCAACTGCACCCCTCCCCCTCTTGAATTAAAATCAGACCAAATACATGTTTTTGCATAATTCCATTGCACCCCCCGCCCTTGCACCTCAGTGCTCTTGCCTAATATCCTATAAATTCATCAACCATGGTTCTATATATTCCCGGTATGAGACCATTCAGTTATTTTTACCTGAAAAATTGCATAAATTCTTACATCTAGCGGTCTAACAGACAAGAGACCAGGACACACCGGGCTGTCCATGGTTGTTTGGCCCGGGGTGAGAACATTTTGAAAACTATACAAGAAAATCGCTAATCCTAGGTACTAGTAGCATCTAGACTGGCCTCAATTTTTGGGGGATTTACAGCTGGGAGTTACCATTAATATCTCGAGATTAACGGGGTCTTCACGTGGTGTTATATGATGCTGCCAAGTTCATTTAATGACAAAATTATGATTAGCCAGTTAGGCTGGTTAAACAACACATGTGGCGGCCCACATCAGTTTAATTTGTGGCCCAACTACATATACCCCCCCCCCAAACTGTAAAAAAAACCCCTCAGATTCTCGCTTGATAGAAAATCACGTGGAATCAGAATTTTCCGGCCTCCGGCACATCGGGAATTTACCGGTTTCCCAATCGGCAAATCCACCTCTGTAGGTATCAGAGAGTTACTAGTAGTTATCTTGTCAATAAATATTGTCTTCTGGATTTGATAGACATTATTTTATTTAGCTACCGGTACTATATGTCCCTCAGTGAACATACTTCTGAGTTATCTGAAATTCTGTACCATTCTTCATCAAATCTGCGGTCCGCTTAGGTACAACATAGATCATGGGCATTTTAATCAATAATCTATATAGAGTCCAATTTAGATTATGTTTCCGGTAGCCGTCATGTCTGAGCAATACTAATATTGTTTTGTTGCTTCAGAAGTTTTGATTAAGTGTAAACATTAAATATAACTTTCAAATCATTTATTTATTCATTTATTTTTCAGGCTGTGTTAGATGTTATATGTGGCAACTGTATCACAGATCATGAATTTGAAGAACAATGAGTTGGATGTTTTAGCTAACTTTATGGGACATGATATACGCACTCACAGAGAATATTACAGACTGCCGGAAAAGACCCTACAACTATGTAAATACAGTACTAGTAAACTGCTTCGAGTGGTAGCGAAGGGGAATGTGCACAAGTATCAGGGCAAATCTTTGGATGAAATAGAAATGGATGCTGATTCAGAAGTTGGTAAGTAACTTTAGTTGTTATACATACACATTATCAATAAGTATAGTGATATGGTCTGCCATATCACGTCGAGTTGAAGTCAGATCTGTATCAAACGAGCTGTTTTTGGCAGTGAGATTGAACTTGATACAGCAATCTGATCTCAATGAGACGCGATACTGCGATACATATCACTACCCTGTATTGATAAAGCGTTTATTATATGACTACTGGCGTTCTGAGTTGCCAAAAGTTCAATGAAAAATGAGACTTTTCTCCCAACTTACTGGTAGGTGTAGGTCGATTGATATTCCGAGACTTCGACGATCAGCAAATAATAATTCCTCAAAGGTAATAGCTTGCGGATTGCTATAATAAAAGAATATTCATGATATGGTTCAATTAATTACTAAATGAACATCTTTTAGTTCAGATCGTAACATATTTAGGCCTAGAAACGAATGAATCGATTTCTCGCTTCATTCAGTATATGATGTTTACAAAATGACGACAACGATGACATGCTGAGTAGCATAAGAAATCGGAGAAAAAAACACTCTTGTTTTCTAATAGAAAAACTAGAACGCGTTTAAGCAAGATACGGGGAGAGAAAACTATAGTCATATAATAAATAACTTCAATTGTTATACAGTCACTTGAAATTGTTACTGGATTATTTCTAGATTTTTAAGACCTTAATTAAAACAGCAAACTAATTTCTCAGAATATTAATTCTATTAGTTTCTGACATATGCCCCTTTTAGTTTATAACTTGGGTCAGAATAAGGCGCATGCTTTCTCTTCATCAGGTACACTCGTAAACTATTGGGCCTATATCAACAAAATTTGCTATCTAAGGTATTTTGGGAATGGAAGGGTATAATTTGGGAATGCTGTCAAGATAATTTGCCCTTCCGATATTCCTGTGACCTTGTGTATGACCAAGTGACGTTTAACTGTCTCAGGAACTACATTGCCCATAGAGAATAAGTTTGGTATATAGAGGTATTTTGGGGTGGGCAGTAACCTCATCATGTCTGTCTGCCCATCCTTCCATACAGGTACCCACAAATTACCTTTAACCTTATCTTGGAATCGATAATATATTTGGATAGACTTCAATTTTGGTATGCACTGCCCCTATCATATGACCTTGGTGACATGCAATCTACCGCGGAGTCAGCGGGCACATAGCTAGTATACTTAGATTATGAAGAAGTGTTTGTCCTTTGTCTGTCATGCTTTGATGGTATCACCCCCCCCCCCTTCGGTACGCGGGATTCAGGGTGTTTTGAAGCTGTACGCGGGATTCATACCCCCGAATTAACTGGTATTCAGGTTCAAGCAAAACATATTGGACGTAGGTTTTGATGGCGCAAAATAATATTTTTGTGCTAGTTATCTGTATGAATGAGTGGGTAGAATAGCTTCTTGGGCATATTCGACCACTATGCCATCATAAAGTATCATTATACAAGACCCCAACTGTCTTCTAACAAGTATCCCAACAAGTATCACAACAAGACCCCAACATTATCTACCACGTATCCGGGCCTAATTCAGGGGACTCCCCCACCCCATATTGAGAGCCCATTGTTTCCTAAGTTTGTTGGGATTGAGAGAGACTCAGCGGTGTTTTTGCGGAGATGGCCACATGTTTAATAATTTAAACGATTACAGAGGTTGAATGAGGGCCTGCCGGTCCGGATGGTCTTCCATGCGACGTGAGGCTCGATGGGACTCGACTCGAGCAGCAGATACCGGTGGTGTGTCGGCCCAGGCATCTGGGTAGATGGACGTGATGAGCCCGATGGGAGTCGACTCGAGCAGATATGAATGGTGAATGGCGGTGATGTGCTCGATGGGACACGGCTCGAGCGACAGATACTGGTGGTATGTCGGCCCAGCATCCGGTGGAATGAATGTGATGTATGGATGTGGTTCACGGGTTAGATCCGGACCAGCAGGCCCCGCCCTCCGGCGATGTGACCGCACAGCAGCTGGAATGAGAAATTAGACAAGCACAGCAAGGGAAACGAAGACATCAGCAGGAGCAGCAAAACAAAACACACGGCCCCTGGGAAACGACGGGGAAGCATAAACGACGGGTGGAGCAAGCCGCGGATGAGTAAAAGTCGCGGGGGGAGCAGAGGCGAAACCGAGGTAGCGGATGAGACATGAGCAGTTGGTGAAGCGGAGGATGTGATGAGCTCGATGGGAGTCGGCTCGAGCAGCAGAGGCCGGTGGGGCGTAGCCCAGGCATCGAGATGCGGGATGAGATGAGCCCGATGGGAAACGGCTCGGGCGGCAGATGCCGGTGGTATGACGACCCAGGCATAAGCAGCGCATGAAGCGGAAGAGGCGATGATACATGAGTAGTGGATGGTACGAGATGATACGGCAGCGGCTGGCGGGTTGGGAGCGGCGGAATAAGAAGCAGCGGGCGAAGAAGAGGATGAGATGAGGTGAGCTCGATGGGATTCGACTCGAGCAGCCGATGCTGGTGGAGCGGCGGCCCAGGCATCGCGGGTGCGGTGAAATGAGCTCGATGGAAAAACGGCTCGAGAGGCAGATGCCGGTGGGTGTCGGCCCGGACATAAGCAGCGCATGAAGCGAAGATGCGGTCAGGCAGGTGTAGCAGGCGAGACGTGAGCTGAGGTAGGAGTGTGAGCGGCGAAGAAGCCGGAGCAACAGCGGGAGCCAACGCGGCGGGGGGGGGGGGGCAGAGGCGGCGGGGAAGCAAAAGCGGAGGATAGGCGGAAGCGGCGGCGATGTATAACCAGCGGGGGAGGCGGTAGCAGCGGTAGTGCCGGTAATGAAAAGCAGCGGGCGAAGCAGACGGTGAGATGAACTCGATGGGATTCGGCTCGAGCAGCAAATGCTGGAGGGTAGCGTCCCGGGCAGCTAGGGTGCGGGATGAGATGAGCTCGATGGGAGACGGCTCGAGCGGCAGATGCCGGTGGTATGTCGACCCAGGCAAAAGCAGCGCATGAATATGAAGAGGCGGTGAGGGATGAGTAGCGGGTGAAGCGAGATCGGCGGGCGATGGCATGAGCGGCGGATAATCCGAATCAGTGGAAGGAGCAGGAAGCGACAGGGAAGCGGAGTCGGCGGTAGAGGCAAAAAGGGGAGGAGAGGCGTTAGCGGCAATGAGGGATACTCAGCGGTGGAGGCGTTAGCGGCGGGTAAGCGGTAGCGGCGGTAATGAGAAGCAGCGGGTGAAGCAGAGAATGAAATGAGCTCGATGGGTACCGCTCGAGCAGCATATGCTGGTGGTGTGTCGGCCCAAGCACAGCCGGTGCGGGATGAGATGGGCTCGATGGAGATTCGGCTCGAGCAGCAGACGCTGATGGCGTGGCCAACGCATCGGGTGCGGGATGAAATGAGCTCGATGGGAGACGGCTCGAGTGGCAGATACCGGTGGTACGCCGACCCAGGCATAAGCGTGATGGGGAGCGGAAGAGGCGGTGAGGCATGAGTAGCAGTGAACCGTGGCCACGGGTGGGTGGAGAGCGGCGGAATGGCGGAACCGGCGGGTGGGACAAAAGCGGAAGGCGAGGCAGAAGTAGCACGCGAAGAGAAACGCGGAGAAGACCAGATACGACGGGAGAGGCGAGGGAGCGGGAGAGACAGGAGCGGCGGGAACGGATAAGCGGGAGGTGAGGCAGAGGCAGCGGGCGGGTGAGATACGGCTGGGGAAGCGCATGCGGGGGTAATGGGAAGCGACGGGCGGGTCGTAAGCGGCGGGTGGAGCATAAGCTGCGGGAGGAGCGTAAGCTGCGGGAGGAGCGGAAGCGGCGGCGGGTGGAGCGTCAGCGGCGGAAGGTGCGGAAGCGGCGGAAGTACCGTAAGCGGTGGGTGAAGCGGAAGCGACGGGCGAAGCGGAAGCGACGGGCGAAGTGGGAACAGCGGCGAACCGGGAGTAGCGGGCGATGCAGTGCCAGTGGGAGATGCAAGAGCAGCGGGTGATACAGGAGCAGCGGGTGATACCGGAGTAGCGGGTGATACCAGAGTAGCGGGTGATACCAGAGTAGCGGGTGATACCAGAGTAGCGGGTGATACAAGCAGCGGGTGATACAAGCAGCGGGTGATACAAGCAGCGGATGATACAAGCAGCGGGTGATACAAGCAGCGGGTGATACAAGCAGCGGGTGATACAAGCAGCGGATGATACAAGCAACGGGGGATACAAGCAGCGGGTGATACAAGCAGCGGGTGATACAAGCAGCGGGTGATACAAGCAGCGGGTGATACAAGCAGCGGGTGATACAAGCAGCGGGTGATACAAGCAGCGGGTGATACAAGCAGCTGGTGATACAAACAGCGGTTATGCAAGAGCAGCGGGTGATAACAATAGCAGCAGGCGAGCAAGAGCAGCGGATGCAGAGCTCGATGGGAGGCGGCTCGAGCAGCAAAGCTGGTGGTGTGACGGCCCAGTCTTCGGATAGCATGGATCGCAGAGCTCGACGTGATGCGGCACGAGCAGCAGATGCCGGATAATGTGGGTCCAGACAAAACCAGCGTGTGACGCGTTGGCGGCGTGGGTGAACGGAGCAGCAGCTGAAGCCTGAGCGGCGACTCGAAGGTGAAGCAGGTTAAAAACAGAAATAGCGGGGGGAGGCAAGGGGTGAAGCAAAAACAAAACAAAAACAATGTGGCGGCGGGAGTGGTGTGAGCGGTGGGTGGGTTAGAGACAGCGGTTGGGGCCTTGACGGCGGTGACGTATAGGCGGCGGGAGAGGTGGAAGCGGCGGCTGAGGCGGACGCTTTGTGAAGCAGAAACAAGCGGCGCAGAAACTGAGGAGTAGCATCCGCGGCGGATGAAGCATCGCTGGGAGGAGAGCGGAAGCGGAGGGGAGGAGGAGGCGGCAGGAGAGAGGCACCAGTCGCGATGGGGTAACACCAGCGGGGGTGAAGAGCCACGAACCGAGAAGAGACGCGCCGATGCGATGAGTACCACGGGGTAACGAGGGGAGTTATGAAGACCGCGCGTGGCGGCGAGCCACCAGCGACAAGAATGGGACACGCGACCGTGCGCGGCCGCCGGGGGAAGGACGACCGATAGAACCGATGGCCTGGCCACCGTAGGGTGGGAGGGCGGGGAAAATTTTACGTCCTCTCTCTGTGGACAAAAGTTGGAATGGACGGAAGTGACAATATTTTCTGCGCATGCTCGGAGCGGATAACTCTATTTGGCATGAGTGACCTTAGTTGTCAGTGATGTTGTAGCTCTCGGAAGTCACACCCCGGTATTCTACGCTTATTGGAGCCAACGCGACTTGCCGCTTAATTGAAGACGTTGAGCTTGTATAAATTGCCACAAGGGTGATTCCTTGTGGCTTCTTATACAAGACCCCAACTGTCTTCTAACAAGTATCCCAACAAGTATCCCAACAAGACCCCAACATTATCTACCACGTATCCGGGCCTAATTCAGGGGACTCCCCACCCCATATTGAGAGCCCATTGTTTCCTAAGTTTGTTGGGATTGAGAGAGACTCAGGTGTTTTTGCGGAGATGGCCACATGTTTAATAATTTAAACGATTACAGAGGTCTTCCATGCGACGTGAGGCTCGATGGGACTCGAGCAGCAGATGCCGGTGGTGTGTCGGCCCAGGCATCTGGGTAGATGGACGTGATGAGCCCGATGGGAGTCGACTCGAGCAAATGTGAATGGTGAGTGGCGGTGATGTGCTCGATGGGACACGGATCGAGCGACAGATACTGGTGGTATGTCGGCCCAGCATCCGGTGGAATGAATGTGATGTATGGATGTGGTTCACGGGTTAGATCCGGACCAGCAGGCCCCGCCATATGACGAAGTCACGCCATCGACGAGAAATCGGGGGCCAGGCCAGAGGGGAGAAAGGAGAGGGTCCGGTACACACCGGCACCCAAGGGAGGCGCGTCCGTGGCGAGGACAACAGTGGAGCAGAATAACGACTTTATGGTGCGGTAGCGAGATGAATAGCGGTGGATGGACGATGGAGATGCTACAGCCGAACGGAAGTGGCTAGTCAAAGTAGAACTGGCCGTCGAACCGGAACCCAAGTTGGTCGAAAGCAGACGGTGGATGGAAAGGGCGCGGTAGGCGGAGAAAATGTCTCCCTTTCCGAGAAGGGCCCCACGACCGAGGTGCTGAACGATGGGAACCGCGTCATCAAACCGCGAGGAGGAGACCGACGTGAATTCCGGGTAATGAAGTCTATGCGCGAGGAACCAGATGGGTAGGAAATATTGTGGAGAAGGCGGAAATCGCCGGGCGTGGAATTAGGCGCCAAGCCAAGAGGGGAGACCCGGAGCGGAGGCAGGGGCGGGACGGGAAGGGACCCGTCACGCGACCCAAAGCCATCGCTTTAGCGAGTGATGCACGGACGACATTGGGGCGACCGAGGCAGACAGGAGGGATCGAGCATTGGATAGGGAGCGGGGCCAGTGTGTTGTAGGTGGAAACCGGGGGGAACCAAGCCACAAGAGCGATTGCGCGGCGGGGATACAAGTCGAGCCAAAGCTTAAGCGGGAGGAGATCGCGTGGCGAGAGAGCCAGACCGAAAGGGCCGAGGGGTAGCGGGCGGTGGCTGGTGGGGGTGGAGTTTAGAAATAGCTGGAGCGTCACACAAGGAGCAAGCATGGCGGAAGCGGTGCGATGGTCGAGAGCGCGCTCAGGCATTGAAATCAAACCAGACTGGCGTACGTCGGTTGCCGGGTTGACGAGGCTGATCTCGAGGAGCAGACGAGGGCGCTGGTGGTACAGTGGGGGAGGGTTGGCGAGAGACACAAGAGCCAGCTATTGTCGATGTTGGCCCACGACAGCGATGGGCGAAGCGCGCGCTTGTTCCGGAGTTGTTCGTCGGAACGCGCCAGCCTAACCCCCCGAAATCCCACGCGGCCCAGCGGAACACTTGCATGTACTGTAAAGAGCGAGAACGTTCTCCGACGGGTGGTACTGAAGGTGGAGCGAGCTGAAAGTGAAGAACGTGTCCGCCCACTGATCGATGTCCGCAATCGACGAAGCCGATGGGCGGGATCTGATGCCCAGTTGACCAGACGGAAGCAGACGAATTGGCTGTGCGGCTATGAGCGAACCCCCGGGCGGCGGTAGGAGCGCAGCTAGGGGGACGTATTCGCCGCGAGCAATGCGGTGGCGAATCGTCTGAGGCACATGCGCGCCGAAATCGTCATGGGTCGAAACTGGCGGGGGCGGGCCCAAGCGCCCGGCCAGCTTTGATCGAAATTGACGTCATTAAATAGTTCATTACCTCCAGTGAAAGCTGGCCGGACCCCGCCCCCAGGCAGAGATCGCACGTTTGTCGGTGGCATCCGGGCGGCGGTACGTCGCTGAAGGCTGGTAATGGCATGGAAGGACGACTGCATGAAGAAGGCGCCGACTGATGCGGCGGAGGCGGTACAAGGCGATCGGGTCTAGTGCGGCTGCGATGTGAGCTGTCCGATGAAGGGCACTCGGACACCGAGTGGAGCGGGCTGCCGTCAAAGTCTGAGACGATCCGAAACCCGGCCGCCGGGGGGGGGGGGGTCCACCGGGGCGGCGACGGCGGTCACCGCGAGGCGCAGTCTGAGGCAGAGCGGCATGTGGGTACCCGTGACATTACCTAGGAAATGAAAAGAAAGTGAATTGGTTAGCGTACGAAGGTGACAATGGCTGGGAGTGCCAGAGCGGAGCAAGGCGCGTGGAGTGCGGTTTCAGTGGCCAATGGTAGCGGACAGCGGGCTGATGGCTGAACCAAATGGATGTGACGAAGGTATATAAAGCACCTGATAGATATAACACATACAATGTTGATACAGACAAAGGGACTGGAGGCCAAGTGCTGACTCACTTATCGGTGCCCTCTCTCCCATATGTTATGACACTGAAAATAAATAATAAGTAATGGCAAAGCAACCTGACCACCACAAACAAGTGGAATAGACATACATACCACCGGACACCCCACCCCGAGTTAGTCCTAAGGTTGTATAGAGATATAGGTATATACGTAAAGCCGAGTCTGTGTGGTACCATTGATGGCTAGTACGGATCGTAATGTGGAAGAGTTAGGCAAAGGAATCCCGAATCGTCTCGCGTATGGATGACTGTACAGCTAAGAAATTTCTCATATTGGCACAATCAGGTAGTGCGGAACCGTCAAATGCAAGATAATTGAATAAGGAAATATGGTAAGGAAGTAATTGATTTAATAGACGAATTCGGGATTGAAAGGAGGTGGCGGCCAAAGAATAATGAAAGGCATTTACGATACCGTTCCATTGGGGCAGTTGATTGAATTGGCAATGAGAACGGATAGCAAGTTGCCACATTGACAGAGGAATCCACGGTTAAATATATGGGCAGGCCGCGGACCGACAGAGGAATACTGTGGTGGTACGGGTGTCATATGCGTAATGGTGTGTACATAACAATGGGGGCTCTCGAATCGAAATTGTTGGTTGTATTCCAGTATGGTCCACAGCGGGCGTGATGGCTACGAGAGAAGTCAAGAGGTAGCCATGGGTCTAACTAACTATTTACTCTTGCTATGTCGGAGAGAATTAATTATCTCAGTGTAAGGACAACTCGGCGATGAGTATTTTCTCGTTCTAACGCCGGGTGTACACAGTGTTCAAAGTATGCAAGCACATAGAGATATATAAAATGTTGTTGTTGCTGTCGTCGTCGTAATCAACAAAGAAACGAAGAAATGAGACGCCCTTTATTAATAAATGAATGGATTATATAATTAGCCCGGTGCAGAAATGTTCCATGAATTCCAGGGTGGCGGAGTTTCTATCACTGGGGCCAAAGTTCCATCGCCATAAGCACATTGAGTTAAGAAAATGTCATGCTAGTGGAAGGGGTAACGCTCATGACAATGTCAAAGAACCGATCCGAATAGTGGACTACTCGTCGATGAGTATTAGCGGGGACCATGAGGCAGATATGAGCACAGTCTAATATGACCTAACTGGGACTAAGTATAAGCCCATGCCACCGCTGAAGTATTGAGAATTAAGCTGAATCCCGAGACTACTCGTCAATGAGTAGGAATGGCGAATGATTGTGTGCCTGCTATCATAAAGTAAACGCTCTGTATAAACGCACATAATTAGTCAGCTAATAACCTATGTAAACGCCCCCACACTATTAGTTTATCTCGAAGACGAATGTCAAAGCCGGTTACCTCCAAATTTCACCAACAAAAACATCGGCGAACACCGCCGACGAAAAGGGGGCAAGGTGCGATGCCGACAAGTACGGGACGGACGAACGGACAGACGGGTGGGCGGACAGCCGGAACCCATGCGGACAAACCCCGCAAGTTGTCAAAGCGGCGGGGGACAGTCAAAGAAAATTGAAAAACAAACAATTGCTGATGGACGGACGGACGGATGGACGGACGGAAGGACGGGCGGGTAGACCGAGAACGGAATGCAGGCAACCAGAAGGGGGAGGGGCGTCTAGGAACCGAGGGGGTGTGACGCCCGCGAAAAATGGGCGTTGATGGAAAGGGGAGAAGCAATACACGGCGGACGAGTGTGCAAGACAAACCGGTCAAGCGGCGACCGTTCATTGGAAAAAGACCAACAAAAAACAAAACAAAACAAGAGCAACGCGAGGGTGTGGCAAAACACGCCCTTTAGCCATTTCGAAGGGTGCTGAACGCAAATAAGATAATACCTTGAGCGGACAGGTATAACATATAAACATATAGCTAATGTACAAGGTGTAAGTCGGATGAAATAAAGTAATCACCCGTCAGTGAGAAATACCATATTGGAATATACCTATGGGTGATATCTGTATCAGGGTGAAATGATTCAATCACTCGTTGAAGAGAAAACTATATCATATAGTATATATTTATTAAGATAATACCTTGAGCGGACAGGTATAACATATAAACATATAGCTAATGTACAAGGTGTAAGTCGGATGAAATAAAGTAATCACCCGTCAGTGAGAAATACCATATTGGAATATACCTATGGGTGATATCTGTATCAGGGTGAAATGATTCAATCACTCGTTGAAGAGAAAACTATATAATATAGTATATATTTATTGGTGACGATTGTGTTAGGGACAATTAAAATTAAATGATATGATCACTCGTCAATGAGAAATACCAAGTTATTAGGATATATTTATAGGTGATGGTTGTAATAGGGTTAAATCAAGTAATCACTCGTAATGAGAGAAAACATATCAACTAAGATATAATAATAGGTGATGATTGCATTAGGGTCTATTGAGATTAAATAATGTAATCACTCGTCGATGAGAGATAACATGTAATTATATTATATTACTAGGTGAAAATTGTAGTAGGGGTATTGAAAGTCCCTTAAGTTTAAATAAAGAAAAGGGATAGAATACGCAAATAATCAGTAACTCTAAAACTTATATCAAGTGATCACTCGTCAATTACTTAATACGTGAAAGTGACAAAAAGCTTAATGTAGGCATCTCAGCTACTGCCAGCAAACAACATTGTAGAGACCAGTCACACCATGCGCGAAGTAATGGTGATGGCGAAAGAATGTAAATATGGATACCTATAGATAAACCATTAATAGTGTAATCACTCGTCAAAGAGAAATGTCGAATTATTAAGGATATCATAGGAATATGTATTAGGGGTTCCTAAAATAAATCATGTATGTATTACTAATAAGGATGGGAAATGTATATGAACAGCATGAAAATATTAACCAAGTAATCATTGGTGGATTGATTTTAAAGGAAAGCGACACAGGAGTTAAATGTAGGCACCTCAGCTAACTACCAACATAAACATGGTATCGATGAGTTATATCAAATATGCAGGTAAGGATCTTGGCAAAGTCAAGTTATAAGGATATTCATAAATGGTTACTGGTAAATCAAGTAATCATTCGTCGGTGAGGACGAACAAATTATCAAACAGAAAGTATCGGTGATAAAATTATAAGGGGATGCAATCGCATCATGTTTGAATTACTAACATGGATGGGAATTATATATACCAGTATAGAGAAAAGTCAACAAGGGATCAATAGAAAATGAGTTACCAAGATATGGTGTGGCTTAAGTAAGATGTAGGTATTATGCGAATACATCCATCTTAATAGATTCTGTAGAAGGCGTGCGTTAAGCCGGAGGAAAATATGGACATGAGCACGGGTGACGACACACATGGATTTAAAGCCATAATAAAGGGAAAACAGTCAGGTGCACGGGCGTAACCTGAACAGGTGCGATAGTGAGATTATAACTGGTATACCGTATAACAAATTAAGTTAAATCAGTGAACATTAAATTATCAGGTATTGAAAGTAACATGTAGCGCAAGTAAGAGGTATATATTGGATAAAATAAAGTAATCACTGGTCAATGAGAAATACCATATTGGGGTATGTCAGCGGGTAATGACTGTATTAGAGTTCAATCAAGAAATCACTCGTCAATGAGAAAAGTCATATCACCAAGACTATATAAATAGGTGATAATTGCTAGGGTGATAGAAATTAAATATTGTAATCACTCGTCAATGAGAAATAAAAATATTAGAATTATCTCAGGTGGTGATAATATTAGGGAATATCAAGTGCATCATGTCGGAATTACTAACATGGATGGGAAATATATATATAACCAGTATGGATAAAAGTCAATCAAGGGATCAATAGTAAATGAGTTCACAAGGTATGGCGCGGCTTAAGTTAGATGTCGATATTATGCGGACTTGGCCGGTATCGGTAGCTGGGAAACACACAGACCAACCTCGGCGCAGGTAAAATAATCCAAACTAGAGTTATCGGTCGGAAACCAAATTGAGTAACAGGCGGTCAAAATCTAATTCGAAAAGGGGGAGGCGGAACGCTGGGAGAATTAATTGGATGGAACCCACAGTCGAACGTGGCCTGTATCCTTAGCCAAGAAAGACGCATACCAACTTTGGAGCAGAGCAAATAATCCAAACTGAAGTTATCGGACGGAACCCAAATGGTAACGGACGGATGGACGGACAGACAGACGGACGGATAGACAGACGGACGGACGAAAGACCCGGCCCAGAGTGGGGGTCAAATACTAAGTCGAGGTGCAGATAAATTAATCCAAACTGGGACGGACGGACAGACCGACAACATAAAACGATCTATTGCCAAAAAGGCGTAACATGAAAGGCCGTGGCTGTAACCTGATCGGGAAAAACGCAGCGGACGAGGAGCGATGTGATTACACACACAAAGAGAACGCCGAACAGCAATTAGGACAATGCGGTGGGACAGGTGGACACTCAAACCAGACCGCCGGGAACCAGAGCGTAACCACGGGATAAATATTGGAGACGACGGATTAGAAAGCGATGGCGGTACTGTGAGACAGCGGGCAAGGAGAAAAACAAGGCGGCAATACATGACCTTAAACTGTAGATGATTGGAGGTAGTGGCGAGCAGCGATGGCAGCAGATAGAAAATTTTACGTCCTCTCTCTGTGGACAAAAGTTGGAATGGACGGAAGTGACAATATTTTCTGCGCATGCTCGGAGCGGATAACTCTATTTGGCATGAGTGACCTTAGTTGTCAGTGATGTTGTAGCTCTCGGAAGTCACACCCCGGTGTTCTACGCTTATTGGAGCCAACGCGACTTGCCGCTTAATTGAAGACGTTGAGCTTGTATAAATTGCCACAAGGGTGATTCCTTGTGGCTTCTTAATCGTATCATAACGCCCATAATGTGACACCGGCGTCAATTTGTATGTCATTTATCGCATATTATTTCTTAACATGTATTCAGGATTCACCCCCCAAAATTAACTGGTATTCAGGATTCACCCCCCCCCCCCCCAAAATTAACTGGTATTCAGGATTCAGGGGGAGGGGTGATACCCTCTTATATCACCTCTGTTATTAAATTAATCCAATTTTGGACTACATGCTGGTACACGATCTCAAAACATTGGCATCAATTTCCTCACTAGCAGATGGGCATAGCCTAAATATAGCCAGAGAATTCTGGACTGTTATATTTATGGGCACAACAAATTTTCTATATTCAGCCCAATTACGTTGCCAGGTACCCGGTAACCTAATCAATATTGGGCAGTAAACAACATTGTGACCAACATTGGGTCACATTTCTGACAAGCTAAGCTTTTGCATTGGCTTTTTCATAGCTCAGTGCATATGTGTTAAGTAAGTAAAGTGATCAATCAACGCACATTTCTCTGTTAGAGGGCATTCAGGGTGCGCAGTTGTCATCAGAATGTAAAATTACCTCTTTGATAAATTGACAGAATTTGGTGATGCAGAACAATCAGAAGATATACAAGACATACATGTGCAATCACAAGAAATACAGACGTCTTCTACAAAACAAAGAACTAATGACGTCACATGTCGCTTCTTCAGAACAACCAAAATAAAGACGGAGAAAATCAACCATCCGGAACAAATGGACTGATGAACAAAAGGCTGCTATCCATATTTAAAGCATCTAGGAAAGTATTTCACTTGTAATAGCCTACCAGGGAAATTTCAATGTCTGGAGCCTATGAGGAAGGCTCCTGTCCTTAGTGCTTGACCCTGGGACCAGATTAAGTTTTTCATAAAAAACAATTAGTAAATCGTATGTCCACAGCGAGGAAACTTAACCCTTTCAACCACAGGTCCCCTGAACAAAAATTGACCCCACCCCCAATAATACTTCATTCTATAGAGTGGGGTCAATTTTTGTTTTGGGGACCTGTGCTTTCAACCTGTAAGACGAGTATACCGGTCAGAACCTTAGGCTTAAAAAATAACCTTTTTATGTTTACCCATACCACAGTATGGTAAACATAGTGTCGTTGTCTGGATTGACCACTCGTCGTTCGTCCGTCCGTCTGTCTAGCCGCCCGTCTGTCCATCCATAGACACTTTACGCATAATGTGATAACTGAAACATTTCCTATCTTATCGCAACCAATTTTGGTACGTGAGTTTCCCAGCCTCAAGTACAGATTGATTTCGAATATGGGTTTGATCCGACTAGTTTTCACTGAGTTATGGCTCTTTTAAAAAAAAAAAATTCACTCTTAAAAAAAATAAAAAATATTTAGATTGATTTTCTTGCTCAATTTAACTACCAAAAACAAAAAAAATTAATAAATAGAAAATATATAATAAAATATATATTTTTTTTAAATAATTAACCGCACAAATTTGTTTAAATCGGTACAAAATCTTGTGTTATGTACTGGTAAATTTATTTGGAGCCATATTAAATCCAATTCACCAATTCCATCACATACCTTTGGACTACTTAGCTAGTGATAAGGCTATGTTATTTTCTGATGTCTCTTATGCCAATTGATGTGCAAATAATCTGATAAAGAAAGCTATGGTATCTAATTTAAAATAAAGATTCAACAATATACATCACATGATATTAACAGTAGACTCGGATATCTGTGCTGTTGAGTGATATCTTCAGATGTCTGAGGTCATTATAATTGTTATTGGTTTAATAGAGAGGTCAGTGTTCAACATAAACAATTCCTGTGATTTGTTGACAGCTCTGCTATATAATTGATATTAATGGGTCAGCAGTGAGGTGGCTAACCTGTATACTATATTGTTGGAAACATCGTGACGATTCAGAGAAACTGTCGCCCGTCAATTCTGTACAAAACTAGCCCGCTCAATCTAGCTTAACTTGTCATACATGTTTGGAAAGATTGGAGTATTTTCTACTGGGAGGTATTAACTATATTTTCCTGATCCTACAAATATTGTAATGATAGGCAAAAACTTAACCCTCCCCCAATGTCACAAAAAGCTGAGTATAGCCATCGCCGGGGATTGGATCCCAGAATGATAGAATAATGCGTAGTATTGGCTTTTATTTAGTGTAGAACACACATAACAAGTGTAAAATGTGAATTTCCAACCACATTCACCATTAGAAGAGTATACAAATCCAAGATGGCGTCCAATATGGCGGTCAATTTTTATTTTAAGACTTTATGAAGCGACATACGCAAAATCCCGAAAAGGAACGTCCCAGTGTTAAAACCTATATTATTTTAATGATTACATAGAATAAAATTTCATATCAAACATTAATTTGACCATTAGTACATCTTTTCAATTGGTAAACTAATAGGTAAAAATGTATCCCTCTATCCAATGACATAAAACTCGAAATAAAGTTATCGCCTGGGATTGGAACCACGAGTGATAGCATTATTATCACTCACGAACTTCCGGAGGTTAACTGCTCCAAGTTCTTGTAACCTTTCTTCCTTGCATATTTTAAGTTTATATGTCTAGTAGAGGATGCTTATCTCTCTAGTAGACGGATAGAGGCGTGGTTTATCTGATGGGCTTTATCTGTATAGTAGACAGGGGTAGGAAGTGGATAAATAGGGGTATTCCTTATTC
Organism: Siphonodentalium dalli; assembly: GCA_032622095.1. NCBI lineage: Eukaryota > Metazoa > Mollusca > Scaphopoda > Gadilida > Siphonodentaliidae > Siphonodentalium > Siphonodentalium dalli. The sequence goes on from CP136069.1 coordinate 207,004,021, forward strand.
CTTACATCATATAAATAAGGGTATTCCTTATTTCTTCCCCTTCTCTGTTTTGTTTGTTCCCATAGTGTTCCCATGGAATATGCATTTTTTACTGCCATGATAATAATCCAGTTATACTTCCCTTACATATATCAATGTGATTATAATTTATTATATACTCATAAAATTATTGAAGATTGTAATTGTCGTTTTTTGCTAACATTAAATTAAATTAAATTAAATAAATTAAGTAAAATACAGTGAAATTAACCATATTATTAGCCATAAATATAAATTATGATATAAAATATATTGGTAACATGAATTCACCCTATACGAATTCCGTTAAAACAACTAATCCTTCAAATTAAATTTGTTTACCGGTGACCGGCCTCCTGATCGCGCAGTTCGACTTTTAAACTAATAAACCGGAAAAACCGAAAACCTACATGGGACCGTGGAATTTTATAATTTGGGCCATATTATACAAGCGGGCGTGCTAATTAATTATATACCGTTCCGTCTGCAGTATGCTCCGTTAACCAATACCAATTGGTTGAAAAATACATATATATACATGTATTCTTTGCAACTGACAGAAACACAGGGACGTTTAACACACTCGCTGCCGGATATGGGGTAATCGCTAGAGTTATCCAAACCAAAGTGCAATGGTGAGGACTCGCATAAGGAGCAATAAAATATAGATATATGTACCAAATTCGAGTAGTTAATTTCCTTATACCAATTAGTGAGGTGTCTTCCTGCTTAAAGATATATTATGGCCTTATTTCATTGAGTAAAAACAAAGAGTTAAAATCCAAACACTTCCCCACTCGAATAATGTAGCAAAGAAACTAATATTGTTGAAAATTCCATCCATATCGACTGTACCAGTCCATAGAACTCAAGGGTTGAACTATACACAAATGTAAACATTTACTACTTTATTCCGGATTATTGTTGGGCATAAACATTACGACAACGATTTCGTCAATAATAGTCACTGAGTATAATTCGTATATTGTCTCGATGTGTCTAGGGTGTATAAGGTTTGCCGTGATATTGGGAACAATTCAAGAAGACATCCAGATTCGTTGGTGTAGATATCTTTATGTATAAGTAAATTGGTTGCCGGCAAAGCACAGTGTAGACAGGTTATTAGGTCTTCATGATAGGAAGGCTGTCGGAGCAGTAACTCCCTCCGCTATGAGAAGGTATACTTCTAGTACAGCTGGCATATCATGTATCCATATACGGACTGATGTATCATGATATCTGAGCTATATATACTTTACTATAGAGTATATCACATATCTACTCGCATACTTTGGTTATGCTATGAATATAACTAGTCGATCAGTGTCGACATATATAGGTAGGCTTATGGCTTTAGATGTGTAACCTTGTACTTATTATTCGTTTGCTCCTCTCTCTATACAGTGCTTGGCCATTACATCGTTAACCCTATCAATATAATACAGGTAATATCACACAACAAACCCATCCATTTATATGTACTATCGGACAATATAACAATGACGCTGTGTTCTGACTGTTTGGATATAAACTGTATGAATATAACCTATTTTGGTTATTTGTTATTTCGTCCGGGAGCACCTCAATGGAGTGTTTCACTTTAACTTACGGGTTAAACCAAGATAAATGTACCGTGGTAAACCATGTGTGCCAATATAGGGTTGGCACATTATGACGACTCAGACACGGGAAGCAACGAGCCAAATGGTCACAAGTGAGAAAAAAAACACATACAGCAAAATAATTGATAACCATGTTGGGACAGGCTGGTCAATCTACAGATGGTATCTTCAGATACAACGCGTGGCCGACCACATGTGAGAATTGTCCGAGGCAGGTCAGTAAAAACTAGGGACAGGCTGGTTACTCGAAACAATCTGTAGATGGTAGATGGAATCTGGAATATTGAAAATGGAAAATTATTCAATCCACCTTTCGTTAGATCTTGGTTGGTTGTTAATAATAATAGAAACAATCAACCATCGTTTCCTTCCGAAATGTCCAACTTCCAGCCATGAATTTACGATAAAGAGCGTTTATTGCTTTATTTCCAATTATCCAGAGTATACTATTAAAAGAGCGTTTTGAAAACAAGTTATACGCTTGCTGTTGTTTGCTGTCGAACATGTGTCAACGTTACTATAAAAAGTGTGACATATGACAGTGACGTGTTCAGAGAGCGTGCTTTGTGTGAGGGCCCGGGTGTAAATTTCGACCGTCTCGTGAACACGTCCGTTTACTCAACTTGACTAATTTTAACTCGCCTCGATAAAACGTTTTCACCTTGTACCTGAAACTTCCAAGTGAGCATAAATTCCAACCAAATCACCCCTGTAATCGGACATTTTCTAACCGAGGGCGAATTAATATTACGTTTTATTAAAACTAAGAAATTATCCAACGCACTTTACAATATATATTGGTTGTTTATTTACAAGAACAGAAAAAAAACTCATTGTTTTTTTCGGAATTTTTTACTGCTGCATTTACAACTGTAAGATATACATAAAAGGTGGTCTATCCCTTCCTACAACAAGTTTTATATTGATCCCTGGATATCAGATAATAACGAGAGGCCGATCACGATCGGCAGATGTTTAACCCATACCTTGGCGATAGCGATCTTTTTATGAGTGCAAGAATTTCAACAATTCACAGCGTACTATTATTTATTAGTTTCATAGTGGAATCAGACATATTGAGCAACTTGCTCATTTAAACACAATAGGAAGATGGATATGACATTCGATTTCAACCTATTCGGTCACTCCAACAGAGATACATGTATGTGTGATAGATTGATAAAGATAATTATACCCAAACACAGTCAGACAGATGCACCATAGCTGTTAAAGATATAATTGTTACAATATTAACATCATAATAACTCTATTTATTTAATTCTTACAATGGAACCTGAGTCATAACAGATTATGTTGTTGTGTTAGCTGCATAGTAAAAGTTATGGGATGATTGAGATTAGAGACCAACAAACACCTGAACATCTATATAAGTGAGGGGTGTATAGACCTTGATATTAAATATGATTGATAATGGTTGGATATAAAATATTTTAATACAGAATTATCAGATAACTAAAGGAGAGATATGAGAAGGGTCAAATTGAAAATATTAGAGTCATAACATTGGATCGCGTACAGTATACATGTACCTATGGTTAATTTTATTCTAAGCTGATCATTGGAAAGATACAATGTCTGTAACAGCAGAAATATTATTAAATATTGGGTTAATATTCTCAAAACCATTCAATCAATACCAAAATCTATACGCATGAAGAATGTATCACAATCAACCTGAATGAGATTATAAAAGTGATTGGGTGAAAAATATTTGACCAAAAAGTCAGCTTCAAGAATACCAGAACCATTATTATTATCCTGCAGCCCAAATGCAATAGAGGGAATTTCAAAATAAGATATATCCTCAAATGATGAATATTCAATTGGTGGCTTATAATTAATAGAAATTCTTAGTGAACCTGGCCTAAGGCGAAAGAGATAATTTAAAATCTGCGTATCAGATATTATGTGTCTATGGAATAGGTTAATTTTAATCCTGAAATACATGCAAGTGAAAAGTGGATCACGATCAACCTGGACATAGAATAGGAGAATGAACATATGATGTGTGGAGAGTGTTAATCATTTTCAATGACATCATATGATGGAACTAATGTGTGGATAAATTGTTTTCTCAAGATAAGACAACAGTGTCTCTGTAAACAACAATTCTCTAAACAGCCATGCTCCAGAACATCCTTCACATGGACAATGGACTATTTGTATTAATGCCATGAACATGTTTCAACAGGTTGGGTTAAATTACTATTGCACACAAACTGGAGTAAAGTATCATCAATCACTTATATTTGACAGCTCTGGGAGCAGCAGTGGTTTAGCAAAGAGTATCCAGTGTCATTTTCTGATCCCAATAAAGCAGATTACTGTGTAAAGTTGTTTGTCTTAAATTCTCACAGGGCATATACAATAGGTAGTAAATTACTTGAATTATAAAGGGCCATAACTCTGTTAAAATATATCGGATCAAACCCAAATTTGAACTTGATCTGTATTTCGGGGTGAGGACCACATGTACCAAATTTGGTGTAGATCAGATGAAAAATGTTTTGAGTTCTAAGTAAAAATAAGTTTGAAAAGGGTTAATTAAACGATACCAAAAACCATACAGATAAAGAACGTGCTAAGAAAAACCTTGGTAAGAAATATGAGGCATATCAGAAGAAAACAGTTTGACTTAGATGGATCAGATAGCATTTGTGTGCAGGGTTAATTATTTTCTAAACCGATCAACCGATCGATACCAAAAACTATACAGGTGAGGGGTGTGTCATTATAAACCTACATATCAAATATGAAAACAATCGGACAAAAAATAATTTGGTTACAGCATCGGATAGCTCATGCCTATGTGCGGATGCAAAGTGTTAATAATTTCTAAACCGATCAACCGATCGATACCAAAACTATACAGGTGAGGAGTGTGTCATCATAAACATGGGAGTAAAAAATAACTCTAATTCCCATAATACAGATTTACTGCTCTCAGAGCTAAACTGATACCACTGGTAATTAATTGTAGACTGCTATGGTTATCTGTTCAATTCTTAGTTGAAAAAGGGCCATAACTCTGGTATAAAATGTTGGATATAACCCATATTCAAACTCGATCTGTATTTTGAGTTGAGAAACTCGCATACCAAATTTGGTTCCGATCAGATAAAAAAAAAATTGAGTTATGGCAGCATGCATGAATTCTAAGTCGAAAAAGGGCCATAACTCCATTGAAAAATATCGGATCAAACCCATATTCGAACTCGATCTGTATTTTGGTCCGAGAAACTTGCATACCAAATTTTATTCTGATCAGATAAAAATTTTTTGAGTTATGGTAGCATGCATGAATTCTAAGTCGAAAAAGGGCCATAACTCCGTGAAAAAACCCATATTCGAACTCGATCTGTATTTGGTGCTGACAAATTCATATACAAAATTTGGTTCCGATCAGATATAAAATGTTCGAGTTATCGCACCATGCGTAAAGTGTCTACAGACAGACAGACAGACAGACAGACAGACAGACAGACAGACAGACGGACGGACGGACGGACGGACTAACGACGAGTGGTCAATCCGGGCAACGACACTATGTTTACCATACTATGGTATGGGTAAACATAAAAATCGAAGGCACTGGAAACGCTCCTATCAATTAATATTGATTGTTTTTCGAATGTTCTGGTTAATACATGTATTTAATTTGAGACATTTTACGGTTCGTGGAAAAGTTCGGAACGTAGAAAGCGCGGAACTCTATCTCTATCTGAGATCGCCTGAAAGTTTTATGACGGTCTATTATAACAGGAGTATCGAAAAAATGTCCCGATTAATCATCGCATTGTATACGAAAATATCGATATGAAATCACTATTAATCGACAGAAAAGTTTCCGGACAGATGTCTTCGACTCATATTTATTATTGTATACCGTATAAATTATATAATGCGTATTTATGAAGAGATAATCCATCCTTAAAACTTAGATTATCGTGGGACACGCACAACATCGTTTACAATAAACAGAACAGTCTGTGGTTTCAAGATATTATACTAATGTGACCCAGACTGAGATCTCAAAATATTAGTGCGGCACACCCGAGCGCATGTACATTGCAGTACGCCAGGGGGTCCTGGGTCCTAGTTCAGGGAAATTTTGAAGAAAAAAATAAGTTTAATTTTGTGCACTTTGTGAGTTTGTGTGGTTTTTGGTAGTCATATTGCAGGCTGATTCGATTCATAATTTTGCAGTATATTATTAAACCATTAGATACAACTATAAGGCACTGATATACTTCATGAAAAAAATGTGGGGACACATTTCCTCTAGCCACGAGTGCAAGTTCAAATGTTTTGTCATCACGAATGAGATATAACCCATATCCACTGAAAAGGTGTGGATATTCTGTTTATTATATACTTTGGTTACTTGCCTATGGCCCCAAATGAATGTCAACAAATCAGAAATTTCAAGCTGATATCACTCACTAGTGGGATATCACTTATATCTCGCTGCTAAAACCTTATAATTCATGGGCAATTATATAATAAATTCCTCTTATCATGGAGAAGAATAATATATCAATTTGGTGGAAATCTGCGCTAATAATATTTTTAATCAATTGTTGGTGCGGATGGTGCCCCTCTCCCATGTGCACACTTGAGTCGAACGGCGCCATATCATGGAGGTGATTATGTATAAGTTTGGTGGAAATTGGCGACAAAACTATTTCACCCTTTCTCCTCCTTACACCAACAGCGTCACTTTATAAACATTTTAACCCGCACCATTATCTTCCTCGTTAAAAGTTACCCCCGTTAGACCGCCTTGGTGTCATCTCGATTGTAGCCCGTGAAGTAATTATAGAATATAGACATACAGATATTCGCAAATCTATCTAGGCACCATGTACATTTGGCGTTTTTTAAATTCATGATTTGATTCGTCTTATCATTGTCACTAATAATTTTTTATCAGTTTTGCTGACCCTCCCGTCCCTATTTCGGACTCAAGCGGTGCCACTTTTGACATCTTTAAACCACACACTTAAGGTTGTTCCACACCGGGCGCGAGCGAGCGATTATAACGGCCGTTTTCTAACGTCCGTAGCAGTTCAAAGCGCGCGATTTTTATGTCCACACCGCAAGCGACTGAAACGCTTCGAATAAAAAACTTCGTAGCGCGCGATAGTCAGCTTATTATTCTGTGTGTACGCTAATTTCATGGGAGACAGGTGGCTGCATGGGGGATACCCCCACCCCACACAATTATGACTAATGTGTAGGGTTTCTACAAATAACGTGTAGCCCTGCTACACAACCATTATTCATTTTTTATCTTAAACATATTTTACACAATAAATGGGTCAATTTATACGTTACACATGTTGTGTAAATTCTTACACATATATATCGTAGACAAGAATGTAAAGTTCAGAATTCCGAACTGTGGGTATATAGTATTCATGGCAAATGGAGATTTATATGTTAAAACTTTCATGGCGTACAATAGTACGTAATATTTTGCTCTGTCATGTGTGAGTTTTCGTTTTAAATGAACAAACCATGGTCGTGGCGTGGTTGCACGTGATTAGTATTAACGTATTACAACAATCATATAAACAAGAGTAAGAGCAGTATTCTTCATGAAAGTTTTAACAAATATATCCTCATATATCATTAATACAATACTCACAAGTCGGAATTCTGAACTTACATTCCTTCTCTAACATTTGTTTATTCTCGTCACTCAAAATTACATGGGTATTGAGACAGTAGTAAATTGTATTCCAAAACATATACTCAAACAATATCGTCGTCATGTAGCAGACTATGAAACTGAAGGCACGCAATGCGCACGATCTACATTCTTACACAAGTGTGTGTAATAAAATGTACACATTATGTGTAGAACGGCACTTGGTCAATGTATTTGTATGTAAAACTACACATTGCTATGTGTATTAACCGGGTTTACACATTTGATGTGTAATCGTTTCTACACATTAGTTATAATAGTGCTCCCACCCGGTAATACGCGATTATTATTAGTTGATGAATGCATTGTCTCATGTTTACCACAACGTCTTTTGGAATGAACTAGCCTCGTTATATTCTTTATCATTTCCCCTGATTATACCAAAATATAATTCACAAGCCAATGGAGCAGATTATACGGTCCATGATTTTAGTTCTTTACAAGGAATAAACTGAATATAGTAATCTAAGGTGGAATTTCAGTCACGAAAAATAACAAAAATAAATGGTTTAATTATTTGGTCACAGAGACATACAGTCACACAGACACACATGGCATACATGCATACATACATACATACATACATACAGTCATACAGACACACACAGTCATACAGACACACATGTGCCATACAGACACACATGCGTTGTACTTCGATTATTAGCTTCTCGCTAAAGTCCTCCATTATCGCGGCGACAAATCAGTGTTCCGTCATCAAATAGAAAAATAACGGTCGTATAAACACCTATTTGAGAGCCGTCCAATTATCGCGCTGGTTTGCAACAAAGCGACAATTCGACGAAGCATAAAATCACTGCTATAATCGCCTCGTGGTCAGCGAGTCGGTCGCTTGCGGTGTGAACATAAAAATCGCGCGCTTTGAACTGCTACAATTCAATTTCAATTCAATTTATTGGTATATACTCGTCGTCGTTTTGACATTTAGAGTGGAACATATACAGTGTTAAATTTCAAAATATTTATTAATTGTGCATGCGTGCAGTGAATAAATATACGACAATATCATATGGGATATGTGGTCAGTAATCAGTGGGTCAGTAATCAGTGGGTTTGGGTCGGTTTTAGTAGTTGTTTTGGTGTGCCTCAGGAGATCCTCGTTATTGATTGGGCTTTCTTAATAAATAGAGCAAGATTAGTAAGAGTTCGTTTGTTACCGCTATTAAATAGGTCGGTTAGCTTCAATGTATTGGGTCTTTTATAGTAATATTTCTTTATATATCTTGATCTCAGCTCTTTCAAGTTTGGGCATACTAATATGAAATGGAATTCATCTCCGATTCCCTCTCCGCATAACGAGCATAATCTCTCGTTATATGGTGTGTTTGTCCAGGAACCAGTCTCCACCGGCAGGCGGTGGTTTCTGGACCTGAACCTCACTAATGGCATAAGAAAACGGCCGTTATAATCGCTCGCTCGCGCCCGGTGTGGAACAACCTTTAGACTTATGGAAATGAATACATATAAAATTGGTAAAAATTGGCTAGTATACAAATTCATATCAAATTTAGTGCCGCAATATCTCTCACCCAAACAGAGCCAAGTTCAGGTATTTAAACTGCACCATTATACTTCTTGTATCACGGTGAAAAATATTTATCAATCTGGTGGAAATCAGTGTTAAACATATAGCAGGGCGGCTAAGTGTACAATCGTTCACTTGGTGATACAAGCATGAAATTTGGCACGATTGATCAGTATGGGCCACTAAACAATATTGTTCGACAAACCGCGCAAAAATCCAAGATGGGTGCCATTTTCAAAATGGCCGCCATTTTCAGCTATGTCAGTTTTCGAATTTTGAAAAGTTAACCGATTTTATCGATGTATCACTCAAACAAGAGATCTTTTGTCATTTCTAAAGGTTGAACTGAAATTAAAACAAAACCCGAGTATGTTTTTAAAATATATTGTAACAAATTAGCTGTTTTGTTTCAAAATTTTGGCATTTTTATATCACTTAACTTTCAAATTGTGAAAAAAAATTAATTTTCAAACAATTTAACCTCACATTATATATGCTGTTAGTTCTGGGAAAGCTACACATATTCGTGACTATCAGTTCTTAGAGTCTTTTAAACTTGGCAGCAACAACTGCATAAAGTGGTGCATGGAAGCCCAATATGCATCGCCCATTATACGCCTTCTTGCAGCCGTATTTGGTCAACTGACTGCAACATTTGGCAATTGGTGGAAGCTCCGTCCAAAATGGTTCCCAGTGACTGCCATTATTTGCCCATCCCCAATCTGCAGGACTCGGGTAAGCTGGTTTACGTGCCAATGATTGTCCCAATATATGCCCTGCCTCGTATGCGGCTTTCTTGGCATGTTGCAACAGCGCAGACCTTGTAGTTGGAATAGCATTGTATGGTCTATGTTTCCGTGCAAAAAAAAGTCTGGTCTGGCTTCATTAATGTACATTCTAACGAATCCCTCGATTACTGCAATGTCATGTTACATGGTGGAAATACATTCCATGCCTGCCATGCAGACTTTTTCCCTTTCCTGCCAAATGCAGATACGCACATCCACTAATTGCATAGAGAAAGAGAATTCCATAACATTTTGTTGTACCTATGACCGAATGCTTTCAAACTGGAGTATACGCTTAGAGAAATAATCACTGCATTCGTATCGGTGGCATGGTAATTATCCTGTTGTGTTGGTTTATCACTGCGTGTTTTGCATGCACAGATATCCGTGTATCAGCCTCTTCACGTGTGCATGGTGCAATATTATGCACATCAAGTTCATGGTTACTTTGTACATGTTCACATTTGGTGAAAACAATGCCATTGTCCGTATTAACATTTATAATTTTGTCAGCAAAGAAGTGAAATACTAGTATATCTGTTTTGTTGTTTAATCGCGAAGAAAGCTATACCAGTCTGCTAGAGTTTTGCTAGATCATGATACCCTTCTCCTGATTCCTTTTCCGCGCTTTGATATGGTTTCCTGTTTGCGTCTAATTACACTTCAAACATGATGTCAGTTCTCTTATATTTATGGCAATATGTCTGTATTTTAGGAATGACAATGTCTTAATTGTGCATATTCATCAAATTTTTTCACACTATTAGGTTTAAGACCATTTATTATGTCAGAGCCATATATTATCACAGCATCTGCAGAGGGTGCTTCCTCAGGCAGTGTTAACTCTGCTTCAAATGTATCCATCAATTGAGATTTTTGCCGCAAATTTTGTCTCGTTCAATGATGGGGTAAATTGTGCAATTATATCGTTAACAAGCAATACAGCGACCGATCCCATGCCTCTTCGCCACCTTATTAGTTAATACCATGATTTTTAAATGGACAACCCATGTTTTGATAAGCAACTATGGTTCAAAATTAAATTTTGTAATGGGACCACTTTGTTGTTATCATGAGTATCGATCAACAATTAACTCTTTCAATGCGGCTATAATGCTTCAATATTGACATCACAAGTTGAACATGTAACATCCAATATGCGGGGAGTTAAGTATATGTTCATACGCTGGCAAGTTTGCACGGTATGTTTTGCAGGCATTTCGTCATAGAAAACCACATGGTGCTAGAATATGAACGAATACGTGCAAATAACATGCATCTTAACCAAACGAACGACATTAGAAGTAACATTTCTGCAGTTTCACTTGTTATTATGCTATCGGCATTTGCCTGTAGGATCGATTCTTGCGATATCATTGCATGTTATTTACGCTGAATAGGTCACTCTCACCGGTTTTCTGTGATAAAGTAACCCAGGTTCCTGAAATTGTGATAAAGTTACCCAGGTTGGAGAAGAATGTGATAAGGTTACCCAGGTTAATAATAGTTCATGTTTAGCAACAAATTATTGATTTTTGTGATCAAAATGACGAACTACAGTACTAATATGTCTTAATTTATGCTTGATAAGGGCTATTACTTGCCAAAACTGAACAATATTTCCCTCTGTCACTTTTAAATCGAGTTGATATTGTGAGATTTGCTTAACCTGGGTAACTTTATCACAATTCTCACCAACCTGGGTAACTTTATCACAAAATTAGGAACCTGGGCAACTTTATCACATAAAACCGGTGAGAGTGACCTATTCAGAGTTATTTACAGGCAACGTCCGGTAGTATCGCTATATGCGGAATTACATATAATTTACTTCACACGTATGTAGTTGTGGTACAGATGCATTTTATAAATATGTGTCCGTTCATATTCTGGAACCATATCGTTTTCAACGACGAAATACCTTCAAACCATACCGTGCAATATTGTCAGAATGTGTGAACGCACCATAAGTAATGAAACCACCTTATTGTTATTATAATTGCCAGTCAACAAGTAAGTGTCTTAATGAGGTTCCAATATTTCTAAATTTAAATTTGAATAAGAATTTAAATGCAAATTTAATGATAGTCAATTCAGAATTTAGTTTGGTTACATGTGGATTTGATTTACATGTTACATATGATGGGAGGGGGTAATTGTGTGATGATAGCACTAACGTAAATATAGGGTTGTCAAAAATAAACACTCAAGTTGTGTAGTAAGACACATATAATTTATGGTCAGTTTTTATGTGTGGACCATGAATATTCTGATTCCACAGTTAGGGTACGTTCACACACTGGCAAAATTATCAGGAATTCTGTTGTAGGCATTACGGTACAGAAAGCTAAGTCTGTTAAAGAATATAAGAATAAATTATTAAAATTGTAAAAAATTGTAAAAAAAACAAACAATTGTTAGGCCAATGCATTCTCTTATATATGCGAGGCGACCTATGGTCGACTCGCATATATAAGAGAATGCATTGGCACAGGGTATATGGGTTGATACAAAAATCGACATAAACGGAATGATAATAGCTTATAAAATGCATCTCTTCCACAGATAACTAACCACATGTACAGTGAAATATATGTAGTTCCACTAGTTGCCATACTATCGAAGTTTACCTGTAAATAACCTGCGAGTATCTCGCAAACATCAGTCATGAAGTTATTTAATGCAATGTGTTTTGTATTACCGTTGCGTGTGGAACTCTCGATATTTTACTTCTAATGTCGTTAGTTTTGGTCAATGTGCATTTTATATGCATGTTGTCGTTCTGGCATCATCGGGTTTTCTATGAGAAAATGCCTGCAAAATATGCCGTGTAAACTTCCCATTGTACGAACGTACCCTTAAGGCTTGATTGTATAAACAAGACAGTCGATGACTGTGGGTCGCTCACCAGACTGTAAAGACCGAGAAGACTGGGACTCTGAAGCCTACAGTAGTCAGTACTTATCAACTCACTTTAAAATAAGTAGTTCTAAACATGGAAACAGGTATAGGGTCTTTGTTGAACGGTGGGAGGGGTTATGGGAGTGTCCACTTTGAAATTTCCAACTGCACGTCCATCCCCATCTCCCAAAAGATCATTGCCCATTACCTCCTAACTGGACCAAACTAAATCACACCAGATACTTCGAGGTCTCCTAACTGTTCGAAATTTATCAAAAACTTACTGATAACACCGGTATATATAAAAATTATTACATGCAATATAGGAATCTATAAACAAGTACCAAACATGAAATCATAGCCCATCTGCTGTGGGTGCGGAAGTTTAATATCTCCTATCTCAGCCCCTATTTGAACCAAATGTAAATCACAATCTATGGGATTCAGTGATCTAGTAATCTTAAATTGTATATTATAGAAGTTGAAGTGAGTTCATTTTCATTAAAATAAGTTAAAAATTACGGGTTAGCAACATATGGCACCTCTGATAATTGTTCCTTGAAATCGTCAGCATAATAAATAAGACACACATCATTATCACAGATTAAACTAGAATGCACTCATAGAGATGCCGACTTGCGCAAAGCTACCGATATTATACACTGTAGGGATGCAGGAAGGTACGTCGGGGTGGGTAGTCCGAGAGGCAAAAAATCATATTTTTTACAACCTCATACAAATGTTTTACTAAAGACCTTTTGTGCTCATAATTTCCCAGTTATGTGAGTGATATCAGTAGGGTTTTATGCGGATTTTAGACATAAAATTAGTGAAATGCCAGATGCAAAAAAACAGCAACCTTTCTGAAATTTTTTTTACTTGGGCTTGGGCTACAGAGGCTAACATTTTGAAAATTCCCGTGGCATCCTCATACATGTACCGGTACTCCCCCAAACCTCTAACTTTTGATGTATTAGACTTAACCCAAATATTACACAGTAAAAATTAAAATTTCAATTAAAAATTGTTTATGAATAGAACCTGGTGCAAAATGGAACAGTGGAGGTTTCGGGCAATTTCACCTCTTCACAATACAAACCGTTAATAAAACCATGCATACATGTAGCTCGAAGACGAGTATGACTCGCCACACAGTAACATTTCACCAGGCTCTGTTCATAAACTTAAGTGAATTCACAACTCTTTGAACTCAAGATATAATATGAGCATACGCTAGCGTAATTAACGAACCACAGCTAAAACACACGCATAAGCTAGGATATATCTGCCTTTTTTAAATCTTATAAAAATAACTTCATACATTCATATTCCCATCAAATAAGATTCAATTAGGCCTTAAGTCGTGGTATGATTAATTACACTTCAGACATGCACAATGGTTCATTAAATTTCGTATATCAATTAGGCCAATCACACATCAGGGCTAAGCTTGCCACGATTATTCGACTAACCTTCGGCAGGTGTGCATGGTAGTCGACGGTTATTTACTTTCGTCGACTAATCGCCCAAACGGGGGGGGGGGTATGGTTGTCTATTTAAGCAGTACTATGCGCAAATACAATGCCTGGAAGTAAAAGTTAACAGTGTATATAGCACAATTTACCACCAGACAGCCTGTTCTGTCGCCACTTCTGATGCGGCTTCCTTTGATAACGCAACCGACGTTTGGCGGTCATCTTCAACGAGTTTGGTGTGCCTTTGATGTGTTACAGGCTTGCCATTGTTTATATATTATGTTTATAAACTGTAAACGTATCTTCCTATGGATCTGTAATTAGCGATCATCATACCCAAAATGGACGACATGCATGGGACTGCATCTATATTTCTTTTTTTCAAATTTCATACTGTAAAACGTGATAATAATTGACAAAGTCACAAAGTTCGCGGGACATGGAATGTTCAGTGTTACTAGACAGCTAATCCATAACAAGTTGGTGTCATCACTTATTAGTTAGACATACATCACATTCTCCAACTTGGTAACGTATATACCCCCACCCGCTACCGCGCTGCACGATGCGTTGTACGCACTTTGAATAACAAAACTAAAAGTACAGTAACAGGCAGCGCGCGCACACACCGAAACCCGCGAAATAAAATTAAATGCTATAATATGTCAGTTGACGCAATCGGTACACAATGGGATTTTATATAGTCCGTTTTAAATAAGTATGCGACAATTCCGCATGCTTTCATTTGGCACCGTGACCGCGATGCATGTTCACGGGGAACATTGATTGACTGGACAGATATTTGTTTAATGTCTCGTCCGCGGTAATAGCGATGGGGAGGGCGTTTACCTGCTGCGTAAATTTGAGTTTAGGTGGCCGATGACAGATTATAACTGTGTTCAGACTGGATGTAATGTAGTCATTGCAATTTCGATTTGATCACGTCTTTACCTGGGTGCAATATAGGCCACATATATAAACGCTTAATCGATTAATCGACTAACCGTCGACTATAGCGGTCGATTAGTCGATTGTGAAAACTCATAGTCGTGGCAACCCTAATCAGGGCATGTGGGAAATCGGAGATTCACAATGCAAACAGACTACGAGTTCACCACGTCAAACTTAAAACCTAAAAAAAACTTTTAAAAGCCGTATATACCTTTTGTACAAATTATTATAGAATATAAACTCCCAACATCTAACAGTGTTCAAAAGATTTAGTCATGCAAAGATTAAAATCTAAGATGGCTGCTGGCCGCCATGTTTTTTCCGAATGACCCCAAAATGACTCGTTCCCATCTACATGTCAATATTATGATCCATGACACATTTCATGATGATCAGACAAACAGTATGGCCTGTAGCCCGTGCGATTGAATTTTGAAATCCAAGATGGCCACGGCCATGTTGTTTTGCCGCATGACCCTAAAATGACTTGTACCCATCTGCATGTCAATGTCAACAGCTATGTCAAATTTCATAATGATCCGACCAAAGGTACGACCTGTAGCCTGTATTGTTGACGCATCACACACCCACACACACACGCACACACACGGACGACGGATACTAAGCCATGGCTTTACAAAGTAAAGTTGAGCTAATAAGGTTGGTATGCATACATGTACCGGTACATGTATACTAGTGGCTTTCTGAAAATTTGCGAAAACCCTCACATCTATTTACATGCAGAAGAGACAGGGATGTGGCTAGAGGGGGGTGTGGGGGAGCTATATTTTCAATAGTTGGAAATTTCATACCTGCCACAACGAAATTTCACACCAACAATAGGTTGAAAATGTACTTGTAGTTTGATTATAAAACAATTTATTGGGGGGAATTTATTGTTTTTTCGACCAATATTTGCATATGTTCCTATTTTTGGTCAAAATTTTTGACAGAAATGGTCATCAGTTGGAAATTTTCCAACCTAAAGGAGGTGACAGGTTGGAAATTTCCAACACTTGGAAAGCTTGTGTCCTGGTCCCTCCCCCGTGGCCAGTCAAAAACGTCTAGTTAATTTAAGAAAACAATATTGTCATACAATTGGTCAACATTGTCATTGGAATTGTCATCATTTGGAAATTTTCCAACCTAAGTGGGGTGTAGGGTTTGAAATTTCCAACAGTAGGAAGGCTTGAGGCTAGTCTAGATGTTAGGATTTTGCGATTTTCTTGTTCAGATTTCAAAATTTTCGCACACCGGGCCGAACCATGGTCGGCCCGGTGTGTCATTGCCCCATCCACATGGCCAATACAAAACTGCTAATTAGTTTAGCAAAACAATATTTTACTACATTTGGTCAAACTTGTAGACATAAATGGTCATCAGTTGATGAATTTTCCAACCTGAGGGGGAGCATGAGGTTTGAAATTTCCAACACTAGGAAAGCTTCAGTTGAGGCCAGTCTAGATGCTAGGTTTTGCGATTTTCTTGTATAGTTTTCAAAATTTTCTCACACCGGGCCGAACAACCATGGTCGGCCCGGTGTTTCCTGGTCTGTTGTCGGTAGCTGTGTGCATTTGTCTGGAATTAGATCACTAGTTGTTTTTTTTGGGGCAATTTTAAGGTTAAAATATCTTAATGTTCTCATACTGGGAAAATAGAAGCATGGCTTATGAATATATAGGAAATTAGGCCTGAGCATGAGGTACAAGGGGGGGGGGGCTGCAAATGGAATTATGCAAAAAGTTGTGTTGGTCCGATTCCGACTCAAGGGGGGGGGGGGTGCAAATTGAATTATGCAAAACGTTGTATTGGTGTGATTCCGACTAAAAGGGGGGGGGGGGTGCAAATGGAATTATGAAAGTTATGTTGGTGTGATTCCGACTCGACTCAAGGGGGGGGGGGTGCAGTTGGAAATTCCCAAGGTGGACACCCCCCCAGCG